>QJPP01003931.1:0-188746 GCA_003996215.1 Jaltomata sinuosa | reverse complement strand
CTTATATTACATGTTCTTTCATTTAATTGTTAGATAGTAGCCCATTACTTATCGTTCCAGGATACGGGGATTGGTTTGCCTACTGGGAAATTGTAGGTGCCATCATGATCAAGAAATTGGGTCGTCACAAAAACTTCTTTTAATATATTTTCAAAATGTTCTAGACTATTTTCTAACTCAACATCTATTGTTTGATGATTAACTGCCACCTTATTTTGGTACATCACATCTAACGCATTATCAATATCAATTCTAGCCACATTCTTAGTTCTTGTAATCACCCACTAATAAACCTTGTCTCTATGCAAGGGATATGGAGCATAATACACTTGCTTAGCAATGTGTGCAATGATAAAAGGATCATAGTGATATTATTGATTCATGTTGGTACCTTTATGTGACGAATCAAATCACTTGCATCGAAGTAGTACTAATTTTTTTTTCCGGCCATCCAGAATACCTAACTTTTATGATCTCTTGTATCACACCATAATAATCAACAATTTAGCCATTAATGTTGACATCACCTTGAACGCATACTCCGCTATTGTTGATTTTCTTATACTTTGAAATTTCTTCTGTTTGAAATTTGAAATCATTTACACATTGCTTATTCATTGACTGAATTTGACTATTAGTCTCATGTGCAATATCTATTACCAATTGTAAATATTTAACAGTACTATTTTCAGCATGAAACTACATAGTGTTAAACAAAACTATAGGTGTTTAGCAAATGAGTATATTTTATGTACTTGTTAATTTAATATGAGGTTTTACACTTAAATAGTCCCCCAGCCAATCGAAAAATCTCGTATATATGGTATCATTACCCCTACTAAATTACAAACATACCGTCCAATAAATTGAGATTTTTCATTAGTTTATCACTTAGTATTTAAATTTATGTTATTCAATTACACAGTTCAACACTTACTTAAGATATGATTGAATCTTATGAAAATTGAGAAAAACATGCGTTCTAGCTGATTGCATCTTCATACTACTCAAACTTCACCTGGTGTGTTTTTTAGAACCACGATTTTATTGATTAAAAATTAAAGTCAATGGGAGTTAGGATCATTATTACCGTCATCATTGTGATTGGACTTATTTTTCACACTTGATACTTGCTCATCTAAGTAGTAAGAGCAAAAATGAAAAGTTTCCATTGCAAGATAAGCTTTCCAAATAGATCCTTCATTCTTACACCTCTGTTTAGCAGTTTTTTTGAACTTGCCAATAGTCCTATATAATTGCATATTAATTAGTAGTAATTTAAGAATAAATAACTTAATCATATAGGGATATTAAGTTAGTATCATTATCTCTCAAATGGATACATCACTCTATATTAAATTGTACTCACCTTGCCTCGTGTATGAGGTGAATCGATAGATGTTCCATTACATCAAAGAAGCCACGTGAAAAGATCTTTTTCAACTTAGTGGTAATCACATGAATATTCTACTTTATTCTTTCTAAGTTATTGTCATGACCCAAATGACCGTAAGTGACACCCACTAATATGGTATCATTACCCCTACTAAATTACAAACATACCGTCCAATAAATTGAGATTTTTCATTAGTTTATCACTTAGTATTTAAATTTATGTTATTCAATTACACAATTCAACACTTACATATGATATGATTGAATCTTATGGAAATTGAGAAAAACATGTGTTCTAGCTGATTGCATGTCACGCCCCGAGGCTATCCCATAAGCGTAACACGGGACCCAAAACCATGAGTGACCCTTGATCATAGCATAACTCAGGTATATCAATTTAACATAAAGGAAGCATAATAAGAGAATTTGGAAACATAAACATATATATATAGTCAAGTTAAATGGGAAGTACAATCCAAAGAGGAGACGCGAACACTGCCTATGTCTGAAAAGCCTCTAAACCAACATATAAAGTCGATGGGACAAGACCCCAACTGACTCAATAATCTGAAGGAAAGATAGACAACATAACTAGAATGAAAACCGGCCCTCAAACTATGAGGACTCACCAATACTTGTCTGGATACCCGGCTGCGTCTAGCCACGAGCCAGATGGAAGACACCTGAATCTGCATCATCAAGAGGATGCAACACAAAATATGCGTCAGTACTATAGGATGTACCGAGTGTGTAAGATATGCATGATCATGGTAAAAACATACTTAAAACATTCTTAAGGTGACCTTATTCATAAAGAAATAGCATAAGAGAATTATCAAGATATAAGATATAAAATATGAAGCAAGGTTAAAATTTGAAGTATGATATCATATATAACTTCATAGCTTGAAAATAATCATGTGGGAGTTTCTCTTAACCGACATTAAACCATGATGATCTACATGGAGTACAGTGTCATGCACCCACACTGAAAAAGGTTGTCCTAACCGGCCAAGGTTAGAACCATTTTCATAAGGATCCTTTCATAAGTCACGGAGGGCAACCTACGGTGGCAACGTAGTTTTGGACTTGGGTTATCTAGAACCCTAATTGCTCAGTGCGAAATACTACTCCCAAAACATATAACATAAGGCTCATATACATGTTACATATCTAGATGTCATGCTTGTTCATAAATATATTCATAACCTGGATCTTCATACTACTCACGAATCTTGGTTTAGAAAATAATTCATTAGCATTGAGGGCATATCGGGGTCCTGCATTGCATAATAGTTCATAACTTGAAAACTTGCATGACACTTGTTCAATTTCATAATACATATACTTTCATAAAACATAGGAACTAGGAATGCACTTGCTTGAAATTCATGAAAATATGCTATCAAATACCCACTTTACTTGAATCAATTTATGCATGTAGAATTTGCCATAATTAGCCTTCAATTTGAAATAGGAGTTCATATGTAAGAACCCATGCAAAATCATGCAATTTAGTACTAATTTTATAATAAAATCATTAGAAGACAATTTATAGCAAAACCCATAAGAATTGGGTAAAAACCCTAATTTGAAAGTTCATGAAATTAAAATAAAAATTTAGGGTTTTGGGCACAAGGGTGAAAGGAACCCATTGTTGAATACCCACATACCTTGATTGAAGTTATCCCACTTGAAATTGAAAGGATTTGGAGACTTGGACTTGGAGCTTGAGACCTTGAGCTTGAGAGAGTTCTTTTCCTTTTTGGAAGATGAATGAGGTAATGAGAAGGGACTTAGGCTAATAGGTGTAGAAACCCTACTAAAAATAGTCAAAACGACCTCACTTAGGAGTTAAAAAAGTGGGTAATGACTAAAATACCCCTAGGAAATAATTAGGAAAAAGCTGGAAAAAGTCGACTTCAGGGACCATGAGTCGATCTATGGTCCATCATCCAAAGAGACGGACCATCAACGTGATCTGTGGTTTCCACTGTCACTTACTGGGGGTCTACTGGAAATGCATTCCACGAGTCACACTATGGCCCGTGCTTCTAAACGATGGATCGACCTATAAACTCGTGGTTTGCCTTGAGGGATTTGGGGCTCTCTGATCTTCAAGGATGTCGGATGAGACGACGACCCATCGTCCAGAAGGACGGGTTGTCCTATGACTCATCTTTTCTGGGGACCTTCATGGGGGTCCTCTAGAACTTGGACTATGAGTCAACATAACGGGTCATGGTTTCAAACCATGAGCCATGAAGTGACTCATAAACTGGGAAGGCAACACTGCTAAGGACAGATCGCGGGTCAGACCACGGGCCGTGGTCCAGGACTACGGTTCATCTTATGATCCGTGATTCCTGGGAAGATTACAAGTCTTCAAGAAAACAAGTTTAAAAGCTGAATCAAGTTTTGGGGTGTTACAATATCTCCCCCTTGGGATCATTCGTCCTCGAATGAAGACTACGCAAAGGAAAACTGAAGAGAAAATATCCCAACCAACAACAAAACATGGAAATCAAGGAATAAACATGAAAACTGAACTTTTCAACTTAAAACATGATTGAATCAACTTCGAAAACATGAATGCATGCTAGGATCATGAGAGAAGCTGATGGAATAGGATTAGAGGAACATACTAAGGAGGAAACTATTACCTCAAGCTGGAACAGAATCGGAAGGAAAGAGATGAGGGTACTTGACTTTCATGGCTGATTCCGCTTCCCAAGTAGCTCCTTCAACAAGCTGATTTCTTCAAATAACTTTTACCGAAGTGACTTCTTTGTTTCTCAACCTCTAAATCTGACGATCAAGGATCTCCATGGGAACCTCCTCATAAGTAATACTATCCTTCACACCTACGTCCTCTAAAGGAACAATCAAGGTCGGATCACCAACACACTTCTTCAACAAGGAAACATGGAAAACCAGATGAACCACATCTAACTCTGTTGGCAAATCCAACTCATAAGCAAAGCTACCAACTCTCCTCAAAATCCGATAAAGACCTACAAAACGGGGACTAAGCTTCCCTTTCTTGCCGAACCTCATCACACCTTTCATAAGGGACACCTTCAGAAAAACTCAATCATCGACTTTAAATTCCAACTCCCTTCTTCTCACATCTGCATACGATTTTGGTCGACTCTGAGCAGTCTTAAACCTTTCCCTAATGACCTAAACTTTCTCCATAGTCTCATGAACCGAATCGAGACCAATCAAAGCTACCTCACCTACCTCAAACCAATCAATAGGAGATCTACACCTCCAGCCATAAAGTGCCTCATAAGGAGCCATCTGGATGCTAGAGTGAAAGTTGTTGTTGTAGGCAAACTCGATAAGAGGTAAGTGATCATACCAATTACCTTTGAAATCAATCACACAAGCTCTCTACATATCCTCCAAAGTCTGGATAGTATGCTCTGCCTGACCATCTGTCTGGGGGTGAAAAGTTTTGGTAAGCTTTACCTGAGTACCAAGACCTCTCTGAGACAATCTCCAAAACTGAGAAGTAAATTGAGTACCCCTATCTGAGATGATGGACAAAAAAACACCATGCAATCGAACTATCTCCCAGATATAAAGTCTGGCATAGTTGTTTGCTGAATCCGTAGTCTTAACAGCCAAGAAGTGGGACGATTTAGTCATCCGATTGATAATTACCCAAATTAAATCATGTTGCCTTCGAGTACGAGGCAAACCTGTGATAAAGTCCATATTGATCGCTTCCCACTTCCAAATAGAAAGGTCAATATCTTGAATCATGCTACCCGATCGCAGATGCTCTACCTTCACTTACTGACAGTTGGGACAGTTAGCCACAAAACCAGCTATGTCCTTCTTCATGCCATTCCACCAATAGACTTCCCGTATATCACGGTACATCATGGTGGCACCGGGGTGAATGGAATATCTGGAACTATGAGCCTCAGTCGAAATCTGTTGTCACAACCCATCTACATCTGGCACACATAGTCGACCCTGATAACAAAGCACACCATCTCCCCCTTGGGAGAAAACATCCCCTCTTTATTGATGGATCGCACCCTTAAGCTAAAGCAAAATAGGATCACTGTCTTGATTTGCCTTCACTTCGGCTACCAAGGATGATTTGGAACCATTCTGAACAATAACACCACCTTCTGTCGAGTCCATAACGCGAACTTCCAACCGAGCTAGCCTATGAACCTCTTTAACCAATTCCTTCTTCCCTTCTTCGGCTGAAGATACACTCCCCATCAATAATCTACTATGTGTATCCGCCACAATATTGGCCTTACTCGGATGGTAAAGCACACTCATTTCGTAATCCTTAAGAAGCTCAAGCCACCTCCTTTGTCGCAAATTCAATTCCTTCTAGGTGAACACATACTGAAGACTCTTATGATCGGTGAATACATCCACGTGCACCCCATATAAGTAATGTCTCCAAATCTTCAAAGCAAAGACCACGACTGTTAACTCAAGATCATGAGTAGGGTAGTTCTTCTCATGAGTTTTAAGCTGTATCGAAGCATAAGCAATCACTTTACCACACTGCATCAAAACACAACCCAAAACAATCCTTGAAGCATCACAATACACAACAAAATCATCTAGGCCCTCAGGTAGAGCCAACACTAGAGTTGTGTTCAATCTAGTCTTCAATTCCTGAAAGTTCTTCTCACACAAATCACACCACTAAAATTTTACCTTCTTCTAAGTCAATCGAGTCAAAGGAGCAGCAATGGAAGAAAATCCTTCCACAAACCTCCATTAGTAACCAGCCGAACCCAAAAAGCTTCTAATATCGGACGGGGAAGTGGGTCTAGGCCAGTTCTTTACTGCCTCAATATTTTGAGAATCAACTCGAATACCATCCCTAGTTACAATATGACCCAGAAAAGAAATAGACTCTATCCAAAACTCACACTTGCTAAACTTAGCAAATAACTGTCGGTCCTTGAGAGTTTGCAACACAACTCTCAAATAGTCTGCATGCTCCTCCTCACTTTGAGAGTAGATAAGGATATCATCAATGAAAATAATCACAAACATATCCAGATACTACTTGATCATACAGTTCATCAAATCCATAAAAGCTGCAGGAGCATTAGTTATACCAAAAGACATAACAACAAATTCATAATGACCATACCGAGTTCTGAAGGCCATCATCAGAAAATCATGCTCTCGAACACGAAGTTGATGATAACCAAATCTAAGGTCGATCTTGGAGAAAAAACTGGCACCTTGAAGCTGATCGAACAAGTCATCAATCCTAGGAATGAAATACTTATTCTTAATTATGACCTTGTTTAATTGATGGTAGTCAATACACATCCTAAGGGAACCATCCTTTTTTCACACAAACAAAACTGGGGCACCCCATGGAGAAATGCTAGGCCTGATGAAACCCTTATCAAGAAGACCCTTTAACTCTTTAAGTTTTGCGAGAGCCATTCTATAAGGAGGAATAGAGATGAGATTCATATCTAGAAGAAGATCTATCCCAAAGTCGATCTCCTGCTCGGGAGGGACTCTGGGAACTCATTTACAACAGGAACAGATTGAAGGGATGGGGTTTCGGACTCCATGTCCATAACCCGAACTATATGATAAACATAACCCTTAGAAATCATCTTCCTAGCCTTAAGATAAGATATGAAACGACCTTTCGAGGATGGGGGACTACCTTGCCATTCTAAGACAGGTTCATTTGGAAACTTGAAACTGACAACCCGAGTACGACAATCAACTGAAGCATAACAAGCATACAACCAATCCATACCAAGAATAACACCAAAATCAGTCATCTCCAACTATACTAAATCTGCTAAAGTGACTCTGTGAAGGACTAAGATAGGGCAATTTTGATAGATTTTTTTGGCTAGGACTGACTCACCAACAGGAGTAGACACACAAAAAGGTTCTAAAAGCAATTCAGGACAAATTTCGAATTTTTATGCTACATAAAGGGTCACAAAAGATAAGGAGGCTCCGGTATCCAACAAAGCATACACATCTAGAGAGAAGACTTTCAAAATACCAGTGACAACATCAGGCAAGCTCTCCTGGTCCTGGTGAGAGGACATAGCATAAAGGCAGTTTTGGTGCTGACCACCAGAAGTAGAAGTTGTACCCTACTGGGCTGGTTGACCTCCTGGGGCTGCTGGAGCAAACTGAGCCCTACTACCTCCCTGCCCCTTCTTAGCTGAAGGGCAGTTTCTGATCGTGTCTAACCTGTCCACACCCAAAGCATTCACTTGTGCCCAAATGACACTCTCTCAGGTGATTCTTCCCACACTTTCTGCAAATAGGATGGGAAGATCCCTTAGCAACACTCCGCTGAGATTGTGAATTGGAAGCAGATCCTCTACCAGCCTAATCATGACGAGGCTTCTGGTACTGGGTAGGAGTACTAGCAGAAGAATGAACGGGTCTTGATGACTTCTTCTGGAATGAAAAGTGATGTCCTCCACCAGACCTCTGATGGCCAAAGCCTGAACCCTCAGATCTAGCCCTCTTATTCTCCCTAGCCGTCTTCCTAAGCTTGTCTCCCTCGATCTGGTGAGCATGGTTCATGAGTCTGGAAATGTTCATATTACTCAACAACATAGCCGACCTACACTCTTTCTTCACCAGATCTGAAACTCTATAGATAAAATTTCTCATATGATCATGCGGGTCCACTACCATAGATGGGGCATACCTAGACAACTTAGTGAACTTCAAATTGTACTCCTGAACAGTCATAGACCCCTGTCTCAAGTTCACAAACTCTTCGGCCTTCGCTTGCCTCAACTCTCAGGGAAAGAACCGGTCGAGGAAAGCCCTCTCGAAACACTCCCATGTCATAGGGACTTTGCCCCTAGCTCTAGCTTCCTTCCATTATGTGAACCAAATATGAACCACATCCTTGAGTTGATAGGACGCGAGCTCCACACAATCAACACTAACCACTTGCATCACATCAAAGATTTTCTTCACTTCATCAATAAAATTTAGCGGATCCTCATTTACTTTTGAACCCTAAAACTCTGGGGGGTTCATACGGACAAAATCACTAACTCGGGCTGCTACCCCACCTTGAGGGTAGATGGAGATAGGAGCCGGTTGTTTGGCCTGAGTGGCTAAGGTCTGGGCTAGCAAATGGATGGCATTTCTAAACTCCTTATTCGTGACCTCGGGGGCCAAAACTAGAGGAGCAGCATTTCGAGCAGCTCGGTGAGGCATAGCACGCCGAGGCATGATCTGAAATGTACAAGGTAAGGATTAGAGGAACATTAGAGTTAAGCTCTATCACATGATGTGATCATGAAAAAAGTGAAGTTTTCTAAGACACCTCATAGCTTCCCTCTCATATGTGTGGCGTGCTTCACACACATGAAAGAGACTCTACTCGATGCGGCTTTTAGGCATCCTAGGACTCTTGAACCTTAGGCTCTAATACCAAGTTTGTCATGCCCCGAGGCTACCCCCTGGGCGTTACACGAAACCCTGGATCACGAGTGCCCCAAGCTAACTCTTGGTCATAGCATAACTCAGGTATATCAATTTAACATAGCGAAAGCATATAAGAGAATTTGGAAACATAAGCATATATATATAGTCAAGTCAAATGGGAAGTACAATCCAAAGGGAAGACTCGAACACTGTCTATATCTGAAAAGTCTCTAAACCAATATATAGAGTCGATGGGACAAGACCCTAACTGACTCTCTAATCTAAAGAAAAGATAGACAACATAACTATAATGGAAACCGTCCCTCGACCATGAGGACTCACAATTAGTGACTGGACATCCGGCTTCATCTAGCCACGAGCCTGATGGGAGACACCTGAATCTGCATCATCAAGAGGATGCAGTGCAAAATATGCATCAGTACTATAGGATGTACCTAGTGTGTGAGATATGCATGATCATGATAAAAACATACTTAAAACATGCTTAAGGTGAACTTATTCATAAATAAATTGCATAAGAGAATTATCAAGATATAAGACATAAAACATGGAGCAAGGTTAAAATTTGAAGTATGATATCATATATAACTTCATAGCTTGAAAATAATCATGTGGGAGTTTCTCTTAACCGACATTAAACCATGATGAGCTACATGGAGTCCAGTGTTATGCATCCACACTAAAAAAGGTTGTTCTAATCGGCCAAGGTTAGAACCATATTCATAAGGATCCTTTCATAAGCCACAGAGGGCAACCTACGATGGCAACGACTTGGTTTATCTAGAATCCTTATTGCTCGGTGCTAAATACTACTTCCAAAACATATAACATAAGGCTCACATACATGTGACATATCTAGATGTCAAGCTTGTTCATAAACATATCCATAACCTGGATCTTCATACTACTCACGAATCTTGGTTTAAAAAATGATTCATGAGCATTGATGGCACATCGGGTGTCTTGCATTATATAATAGTTCATAACTTGAAAACTTGCATGGCACTAGTTCAATTTCATAATACATATACTTTTATAAAATATAGGAACTAGGCATGCACTGGCTTGAAATTCAGGAAAATATGCTATCAAATACCCACTTTACTTGAATCAATTTATGCGTGTAGAATTTGCCATAATTAGCCTTCAATTTGAAATAAGAGTTCATATGTAAGAACCTATGCAAAATTATGCAATTTAGTAGTAATTTCATAATAAAATTATAGAAGGCAATTTATAGCAAAACCCATAAGAATTGGGTAAAAATCCTTTGAAAGTTCATGAAATCAAAAAAAATTTTGAGGTTTTGGGCACAAGGGTAAAAGGAACCCATTGTTAAATACCCACATACCTTGATTGAAGTTAACCCATTTGAAATTGAAAAGATTAGGAGACTTGGACTTGGAGCTTGAGACCTTGAGCTTGAGAGAGTTCTTTTCCTTTTTGGAAGATGAATGAGGTAATGAGAAGGGACTTAGGCTAATAGATGTAGAAACCATACTAAAAATGGTCAAAATGACCTCACTTAGGAGTTAAAAGAGTGGATAATAACACAAATACCCCTGGGAAATAATTAGGAAAAAGCTAGAAAAAGTTGACTTCAAGGACCATGAGTCGATCTACGGTCCGTCATCCAAAGTGACGGACCGTCAACGTGATCCGTGGTTTCCACTATTACTTACTAGGGGTCTACTGGAAATGCATTCCACGAGTCACACTACGGTCCGTGCTTCTGAATGATGGATTGGCCTGTCGACTCGTGGTTTGCCTTGAGGGATTTGGGGCTCTATGATCTTCAAGGATGTTGGATGAGATAACGACCCGTCATCCAGAAGGATGGGTCGTCCTATTACTCATCTTTTCTGGGGACCTTCATGGGGGTCCTCTAGAACTTGGACTATGATTCAAAAGGATGGGTCATAGTTTCAAACCACGGGCTGTGAAGTGACTCGTAGACTGGGAAGGCAACACTGCCAAGGACAGATCGCGGGTCAGATCATGGGCCGTGGTCCAGGACTATGGTCCATCTTATGATCTGTGATTCCTGGAAAGATTACAAGTCTTCAAGAAAACAAGTTTAAAAGCTGAATCAAGTTCTGGGGTGTTACATTGCATCTTCATACTACTCAAACCTCGTCTGGTGTGTTTTTTAAAACCAGGATCTAATTGATTAAAAATTGAAGTCAATGGGAGTTAGGATCACTATTACCATCATCACCGTCATCATTGTGATTGGACCTATTTTTCATACTTGAGACTTGCTCATCTAAGTAGTAAGAGCAAAAATGAAAAGTTTTCCTTGCAAGATAAGCTTTCCAAATAGACCCTTCATTCTTAGACCTCTGTTTAGCAGTTTTTTTGAACTTGCCAATAGTGCTATATAATTGCATGTTAGTTAGTAGTAATTTAAAAATAAATAACTTAACTATATAGGGATATTAAGTTAGCATCATTATCTCTCAAATGGATACATCTCTTTGTATTAATCTGTACTCACCTTGCCTCGTGTATGAGGTGAATCGATAGATGTTCTATTACATCAAAGAAGCCACGTGAAAAGATCTTTTCCAACTTAGTTGTAATCACATGAATATTCTACTTCATTCTTTCTAATTTATTGTCACGACCCAAATGACAATTAGTGACACCCATACTAACCCCCGGTGGGCGAACCATGTCTTACCAACTAACCCAAGCCTTAACTAACTCATTTAATAATAATAAAATAATTCAAAATAAAATAATAAAGTCTCAATTAATCAAATTTATAATATGTGATAATATAGCTATTACATTCCAAAAATCCTAAAGTCATCGTACAAAGGACTCTAGCTAAATAATGTCTAAGAATATATAACACCTTAAAAATTTTAAGCCAAGATTTATATGTTGTTAGACCCAAATCAAATTTATTTTCTATATGTCTAGGTGTTCAGATCAATTCTTAAGTGGGGGAAGTATATTAGATATGAATTAAGGTCATAAAGAACCTTCAGCTCAAAGTTATGTTGAGAGCATTCCTACTGATTAAGTTCTTGTATAAGAATCTACTAAGGTCAGCTTCAAATGATAACTCCTACTAGAATATAAAGAGTTATATGGTCTATGACCCATCAAATTAAATATTTTTGAGTCTTCTTTCTAACGTCACCGACCGTTTGTTAATCTGAGTCTGGATTAAAAAGTTATGATAATTTTTAAGCCATGCTTCATATGTTGTTAGACCCATATATAACACTCTAGCTATAGCATGCTGATGGAATTAGTAACCCAGAATACGTGTTTTTATTTTTGGTTTCTCCTCTTCAGTTTGAAAAAGGATGAAGGTTGCTCCAAAAAGCATCCTAGGGTGCCTCATGGCTTGGAAGCAATGGGAAGGAGGGATTTCCACTCGGATAGGGCAAAATCCATGGATTCCACTCTTATTTCTCATTAGGATTCACCTCCACGAAGACAAAGTTTGCATTCAGACTCCAATAGTAGCTGCTTGGTTTCTAGGTTGGCTAGATTTAATTGAGTAGATTAGACCCAGGTTGAAATACATGGAAGAGTGTAGATTGAAAGGAGATTGCATACTTAGGCCCTCAGGAACAGAGTTTGGATAGGTAAAACATATGAAACTTGCTGTTTGGGGTGGGAATTTACTGTCAAAGTAATGTTTACCCTATACTTGATTGATTATGTTTAAGTTATGGTTGCTAATCCTTGAGTAATCAGATTTTGGGTGGGTTCTTAAAACTATTACTAATCAACTGCAAGGGTTGCTAGGTTATAGTGGATTCCCCGGGATGGTATAACAGAGGGAACGGGATGAGTAAGGAGGCGCCGAGTTCATGGTATTAGGGAATGGGTTTTCTATGAATGTATATGTATTCCTAAATGAGTTTCGGATTTGAGGTATAGGAATTAATGTGTTAGTTGATTAAGCCGAGGATTTATTTTTGAACAGGCCGTCAAAGCTAGAATGATAAACCATGATTGTGGTAGGTGATGGTTGTTGTAATTCCAAATTTGTAATGTGTGCATTATAACTGTCTCGTTAGTATTACTTGCACTCTGTGTGTTCAGGGAAAAAGAGAATAAGTGTTAGTGATATCTTAAGTGTCAATCTCATGCAATGAGCTTGTTTTAAATGCTTGTTAGTTGTACAAGTGTGGTATGCTATTCATTGTGGTTGTGATTGCAATGATATCTATGATTCTTTGATTGGTTCGGGTACCACTCCTGGTATACGTTTATTTGGCATTATATGTGTTGGTTCCATGAGTGAACCGGGCTTGTCTATTATGATGTTATTATTACATGTTGGTCAATGGGTGGTCGGGTTAGTGTATTTAAGTGCTATGATGGTTTCTTGTGTAAACAAGGATTGCATGTTGAACACTATAGATGATGTCCTAGGGATCTTTGGGTGATCCGGGTTACTTGAAAGGTGTGACATAATTACACATGGTCTATTATTTATGCTCTTGGACATGTGTTATGTGGTTATTGAGTCAGGTTGTTGACTGGGAGTCTTACGGGTAGCCCATTGACTTTTTTAAGGGCTGTGGGTTAGCGTTACCAACTTAAGATCTTGAGTGGGAGTGAAAGGCCCGCTACGGGGATAGCTGGCTATTTGGTAACAAGGATGACAATGGGTAGGTGTTCTCTAATATTTGAGTTGGCAACGGAACAAGGTAGTGAGTCTTGGAGAAGAGTGAATAGAATTCACGGGCAATATATTTGGATAGTTGAGTCATGACAATTTGGTATTAGAGCCTAGGTTACCGGTCTCTCGGTACAAGAGAAAATGTCAAATAGAGTTCTGAAAATTAGTGTGTTGATGTCCACATTTAAACTTTGAGAAGCTATAAAGCATTTTAGGAAACTGTTACACTTCTTTCATTCCTTTCGTGCGGTCTGTTGCTTGTTTGTATTGGTTGATTCCAATTGGTATCTCTTGATTCCAATTAGTATCTCAACGAGGTAAATGAATGCCATTGTTTCCAGCTGAAATGACACAAGCAAGGAAGTTAGAACTAGGAAGGTTCCAATTGGTATCTGGCATTTGCAGCTATGTGAATGTATGGATGATTGGCTAAGGATCATCCCTGAGGCGAATAAAAGGAACTCCCTCTGTTTCAATTTGTTTGACCTACTTTCTATTTTAGTTCATTTCAAAAAGAATGACCCTTTCCCTTTTTAGTAACTTTTTAATTTTCACTTTCCACATGGCATGTTTAAGACCACAAGATTAAAGAATATTTTAGTACATTCCACATATCTTTAATTTATGACCACAAGATTCAAAAATCTTTTTTATTTTCTTAAACTTCATGCCAAGTCAAAATAGGTCAATCAATTTGAAATGGAGGGAGTAATAAATAGGACATGTTTTAGTGATGAAGCTTGAGATTGTGCTTATGTGTATTTGTATTATTTGGATGACTTCGAATGTGTGGTGTGTAATTGCTTGAATTCCTATGAAATTCGTGGTCAGGGAGAGGTCATAACTTGGTTATGTGATTAGTTAAGGGATAATTTTCTATGTGGTTTAACTGAAAATTTTTACACTAAATTTTATGCTCAACTTATTATTGGTAAAAATGGTAAGGGGAAAAATGGTTGTGACTGTGGGGAAACTCCAGTTTCAGGATAGTCGGGATTGGTTGGGAACCATGGAATGAAGGGTTGTTGTTGTGTAATAGTGAAAATGTGAGGCTATGAATAGTTTCTTTTAGGTGTGGTTCGTAAATGGTTTTACAATGGCGTGATGCTAAGTTTTGTTATTGCGGAGTTCGGTCTTCCGAATATACTTAAGGCCATTATGCGATTTCAGGTGTTAATATTGATAATAGGTAAGGGGAAATTAGGAAACTTTACAAAAGCTGATAAATTCAAGGCTGTTGTTATTGGAGCTTCCATAGCGGGACTAACCCGCTATAGGGATCTCGCTATAGCAGCATTGCGGTAGTGGTGTGCAAGCCGCTATTGCGAGATGGGTGGGACATAATCCTTGCCATATTTCCCCCTATTTTGCTTTTCCTTCCCCGGGGTATTTTAAATCAATAGTTAAGCTACTACGGGGAGCATAGAAATCACTTATAAACTAATATAGTATGCATTCAATATTAATATTGTTAAAACTAGCATCCATATGAGATAATAAAAGGGAAAAGGGAAGGGGAGAACATCGTCTAGTACATATCCGAAACGGGGGCAAACCCAAAAGTACTAAATAGTATGTATATAAGAGAGGAGGGGGAGAAGGAATGAAAGACACTAAGGGCCCTAGCCGGATGCCTCATCACCATTAGGGGCTGCTGGGGTAAGGTTCTCTTTCTCTGTGTCATTCAGGAAAGGAAACTCCTGCATGTCTTTGGTATCTAGCTGAGAAGCTCCTTCTCAAGGACGGTGCAGGTGAAAATGACCTTCACGATCTTCCATAGCCATGAAAGCATGCAATCCCAGGAGTGCCTCTTGTTTTTCTCCTCATCAAGCTCTCTATGGAGCGCTGCATAGTCCTAGCTAGGGGGAGGTAGGGTTGTGGCTATGACAGGGGCGTTCTCCATGAATCTCCTGACTGTGACCAAGTCTGCCTCCAAGTGGCTGCTAGTGATTGGGGGATGGGGCTGGGAGGGAAGGGAATCATCATCAATATCGTCACCAGGTCCCTCTGCAGCCCAGTTACTCTCTGCTTCACCTACCTTCATCTTCTTCTTTCCCTTGGAAGTGATCACCTTCACCCGGAGGGGGTGGAAGTCAGGGTCCATCTCTAGCTCTCTGTTATTCTCCTCCTCGATCACCCCAACTTTCTTACATAGTGCAGACACCAGGCCAGAAAGGAAAGGGCCCTTCTTGTTGCCCCAGTAGAAATCCCTCCACTCTGACATAATTTGTGCCCCCACATTCAGCTGTATGCTCTGTATGGTGCGGACCACCACCAAAGCCCAAGGCTAGGTCACATCGGTAAGGTTGCCCAATGGATGAATCCTCTGGGACACTAACTTCAGCCACTTCCTAGCATCGACTGTGAAGTAAGTGCTCGTAACGCCCTCTATTTTGGGCCAATAGACCTGGTCCCTGAACTCCTCCTCTATCAGAGTGTCCCGTAGCCATTTCATATCCATCTCCCACAATTTGACATCGTACGTAACATTGGAGATGTTAGGCATTCCTAGTACCTTATTGAGTCCGGATATCCATAGAGACATCTATTTCTTGGATGCGGATGGTGGGATTGGGGTCATCCCAAAGCACGGTAGAGAGTATGGCATAAAACTCTCTCACCCAGCCCGAGACCTTGGAAGGGGGAGCCTCCACCAATGGACCCCAGCTAAACTCCCAGAGTCGGTTGTAGAAATCCCTTGCTTTCTCTCTCACCCCTCTTATGTTAAAATCCCTCTCAAAATAGAACCTGGTCCTCCGATAGTCGAGAAATCTTTCCCGACTAGCATCATCAGGGGACCTCTCATAAGCTAGAATGTGTTCCTGATTTGCATCCATTGGGTGTTAAACCTACAAGTTAGCAAAAAGGGATGAGTTAGGGCTCGTAAGATGCTAAGGAAACAAATTTTGGAGAAAAGTCCAATTCTTGACCTATTTGGGAGGCTACTGCCTGCAGCCTCCTGCTATAGCGGACTGCCTTCCTCTATAGCGATGGCTCTAAAAGGGGAATTTACCCGCTATAGCAGTATCACTATAGTGGATCAAGACCGCTATAGCAGCCTTCATCACCCCAGTTATTCAAGAGGTGCATCAATGGCACCTCTTGACCTAAAATTCAACCTTCAACATTCCAAGTTCAGATCAGTGTTTCCAAGGTACTCTAGTACTACTTTGTATAAAAATTTGGACATTATAATTCCTAAAAATCATATAAATCACTAATTTTCAAACAAGAAATAACCTTTAATAGTCCCTATGATTTTGAGCCTATTTCGGCCATGAACTCCATAATTCTAACGCCCAGAATACCGTGGGAATATTGTAAACATAAGGGAAGCATCCATGCTTTAAGGATTCAACCAAACCAAAACCAAAAACTCAAATTTCAAAAACCAACCCACTACTTATTCTATTTGTTAAATTTAAGCCTAGAAAAAGCAATATTCATGCAATGAAGTAAGATTTAGCGATTGTTACCTTATTTCCAACATCAGGAGCAAAGTGATCGGGAAGATAATTGTGGTTTTTGGGTGAAAAAGGGGAGAATGGGTGAGAAACCCATTTCTCACCCCTTTTATCTGTTTCCACCTGCTATTGCAACCACCCTCCCGCTATAGTGGAATTATTACTACTATAGCAGGATTCAGACTCGCGGAGTGGAAATTTTTGTTCTTCCATTCGTTTAAATCTCCCCGACTCGATGAATTGATGAGGCCCCAGATTTCTTGAGCGCTCAGGAAAGGGTTACTTAAACTTGTCTCGTGTGACTCGAAAGGGGGAATTTCCACAGTAGGGCAACATGGTAATAATTCTGACCTGGGTTCTTAGTACACCAAAGGGAAAAAAGTTTGGTGATTTATATAGGGCTATAATTATGTTTTCATGGTAGGGCTTTAAGGTTGAAAAGCTGGCTCATTCCTTTCTTTTGTACTAGAAATTGTTCGGGGATAAACAATGGATAAATTGGTATCTGTTGTAATGACATGTTCAGTCGTTATTAAAAGGGTACCTCATGTAGGCTACGGGAACTTATGGAATATGTTCTCAAACTAAATTGGGGTGGTGATAAGTTGTTATTCTACCTACTTATTTAGCTCTTAATCTTATGTTTTTGCTAGTATAAATCGGAAACATAGTGCAATTGACATGGATTACTTTTATTTTACAGGTTTCTGTATTTTCGGAGTGTTCAGGAAGAATTTGGGTCAAAACATATCAATTAGACTTCTTTTCCTTTTCTCTAGCATCCTAAATCAGTTGAACATTCTAGAACTGACATTCCTTTCATAAGTCGTCAAAATAATCCAATTGTACTTTAGAAGCCAAGTACACAATGTATGCAAATTAAGTGAGTAGCATTAGATGATAAATTATAAAAAGTTAGTGCAAAATTTTACTAAATAATAATTAAATTGTATACCTTAAATTCATCAAATATGGTCTATCGTATCCTATGTGGAATTTCACCCCAAGATAAAAAACATGATAATAAAGCCTTCTAATGCTCTCCGTGAGAGCACGTTCACTCTCTTTTGATGGATTGAATCTGCAAAAAATATAATAAACATGTTAAGTCATAAATAATTAAATATGATAAATAAAAAATAAAACTAAATTAATTAAAAAATAAACTTACCCAATTTTATCAGGTTCGATCACCAATCTACCAAGAATGTCTTAATCTCCAGGTGCTGATCCTGGTGCATCATGTGTTGGTGCTGGTCCTGGTGCTAGCGGAGGTGGTAGTGACAAAAGTTTATAACGCTGAGTCAAGAGTGAAGAAGATACATAAGCATTACACTCAGAGCTGCTATCTCTAAGTTGCAAGTCAGATAGCTAGGGAGATGAATCAACTGGGAAAGGAGTACATGGATATCGAGTTTCTCATGGTGAAAGCAAAGATTGTGCAGGCATGAAAGTGTGAGAAGTAATGATTGAAAGTAATGAATATACAGGAGAAGAATACATCCGATGGGATGTATCCTGAAAAAGTGCAGGATGCCCAATGCCTTAGGGACATAAGACAGTGGTGGAGAAGAGTACATCTGGAGAAAAGATGAAAGGCCATGACCTGAAGCATTGCTAGGATCCATAGGTCTCCTAGCTGCTTTCCTACTATTCTTACTATATTTACTACTCCTACTACTATGATCTCGATCACCATTACCTGATGACATCTACATATAAATTTATATTAGTATATATAAAGAAATTTGCAAGTATTAAATAAAATTATTTTAAAAAATAAACCAATATGCTAGTCTTCATTCTCCCATTCATCCTCCTCGTTTGTTTCATTTCCATTATTCTCTCATTCTTCCTCCTCACTTGTTTCATAATCATCATTTGATTCTTTCTTTCCGCTTGACTCATTTTTCTCATTTGATTCTTTCTCAATATTTGTGATGACAGTTATCTCATCATCAGAAACTTCTTTTAATATATTTTCAAGATGTTCCAGACTATTTTCTAACTCAACATCCATTGTTTGATGAATAACTGCCACCTTATTTTCGTACATCACATCTAATGCATTATCAATCTCAATTTTACCCAGATTCTTAGTTTTTGTAATCATCCACTAATCAACCTTATCTCTATGCAAAGGATATGGAGCATAATACACTTGCTTAGCATTGTGTGCAATGATAAAAGGAGCATATCGATACTGTTGATTCATGTTGGTACCTTTATGGTGATGAGTCAAACCACTTGCATAGAAATAGTACTGTCTTTTTTTCTGGCCATCCAGAATACGTAACTTTTATGATCTCTTGTATCACACCATAATAATCAACAATTTATCCATTAATGTCGACATCATCTTGAACGCATACTCTGCTATTATTGATTTTCTTATACTTTGAAATTTCCTCTATTTAAAATTTGAAATCATTTACACAGTGCTTAGTCATTGACTGAATTTGACTATTAGTCTCATGTGCAACATCTATCACCAATTGCAAATACTTAACAATACTATTTTCAGCATGAACCTACATAGTGTTAAACAAAACTATAGGCTTTTAGCAAATGAGTATATTGTATGTACTTGTTAATTTTAATATGAGGTTTTACACTTAAATAGTCTCTCTGCCAATCAAAAAATCTCGTATATATGGTATCATTATCCCTACTGAATTACAAACAGACTGTCCAATAAATTGAGATTTTTCATTAGTTTATCACTTAGTATTTAAATTTATGTTATTCAATTACACAGTTCAACACTTGCTTAAGATATGATTGAATCTTATGGAAATTGAGAAAAACATGTGTTCTAGTTGATTGCATCTTCATACTACTCAAACTTCACCTGGTGTGTTTTTTTAGAACCACGATTTTATTGATTAAAAATTAAAGTCAATGGGAGTTAGGATCATTATTACCGTCATCATTGTGATTGGACCTATTTTTCATACTTGATACTTGCTCATCTAAGTAGTAAGAGCAAAAATGAAAAGTTTCCATTGCAAGATAAGCTTTCCAAATAGATCCTTCATTCTTACACCTCTATTTAGCAGTTTTTTTGAACTTGCCAATAGTCCTATATAATTTCATAGTAGTTAGTAGTAATTTAAGAATAAATAACTTAATCAGATAGGGATATTAAGTTAGTATCATTATCTCTCAAATGGATACATCACTCTATATTAAACTGTACTCACCTTGCCTCGTGTATGAGGTGAATCGATAGATGTTCCATTACATCAAAGAAGCCACATGAAAAGATCTTTTTTAACTTAGTGGTAATCACATGAATATTCTACTTTATTCTTTCTATGTTATTGTCACGACCCAAATGACCGTAAGTGACACCCACACTAACCCCTGGTGCACGAATCATGTCTTACCAACTAATCTAAGCCTTAACCAATTTATTTTATAATAATAAAACAATTCAAAATAAAATATGAAAGTCTCAACTAATCAAATAAATAATATGTGATAATATAGCTATTACATTCCAAAAATCCTAAAGTCATCGTACAAAGGACTCTAGCTAAATAATGTCTAAGAATATGTAACACCTCAAAAAATTTAAGCTAAGATCTGAACCATTCTTATATGTTGTTAGACCCAAATAGGATTTATTTTCTATGTATCTAGGTGTTAAGATCAATTCTTAAGTGTGAAAAGTATATTAGATATGAATTAAGTTTATAAAGAACCTCCAGCTCAAAGTTACGTTGAGAGCATTCCTACTGATTAAGTTCTTGTATAAGATTCTACTAGGGTCAACTTTAAATGATAACTCCTCCTAGAATATAAAAATTTATATGGCTTATGACCTACCAAATTAAATATTTTTGAGTTTTCTTTCTAACGCCACCGATCATTTGTTAATTCGAGTCTGGAGTAAAAAGTTATGATCATTTTACGAAAGAGTATCAGTTTGCCAAAAAGTGACGGATTGGATTCACGAACTTTGAAAAGGTTCATGGTCTGTGAGACCAATCATGAGATTAAACCAGTGAATAAAATTCTCTTCTTCGAGGCGACGGATCAAGCCATGACTTGTGGGCCACCTCACGGTCCGTGAAGTGAGCCATCAAATGAGTTTTTCTACACTCTTTCAACAGTTAAGTTATGGGTAGTTTGATCCTTTTCTTACCTTTTGACCTTCCTCTTACGTTGTTTTAGCATATTTTATGTGTGATTAAAAGGGAAAATAGTCGACTAATCCCTCATTCTCACAAATTATAAACTCCTAAGTTCAAAAAGGAAAAACGGAGAACGCTCTCAAGCTTCAGGCCTAAGGTTCTTCTCCAAATAATCAATCTTCAATTCCAACCCTAGAAACTCTTCAGAAATCAGGTATGTGGGTATTCAGTGACGGTTTATTTCACCCTTATGCCCAAAACTTCAGATTTTGAATATAAATTCCATGACTCTATGAGTTAGGGTTTTTACCCAACTATGACTATTCTTTGAATTTTAGTTTCCCTATGTTATTTTATGATTTGTAATGACTTATTAAGTTGTTATTAAAAGGGTACCTCGTGTGGGCTACGGGAACTTGTGGAATACGTTCTCTAATTAAATTGGGGTGGCGCAATAAAAATTTCAAAATTTGAAATTTCACCTGGGCTGACATCATCTTGCTATAGCAGGAGCTGCTGCGGTAGAGACCGGTAGGCTACTATAGCAGGCTGATGGAATTAGTAACCCAGAATATGTGTTTTTATTTTTGGTTTCTCCTCTTCTGTTGGAAAAAGGATGAGGGTTGCTCCAAAAACCATCATACGGTGCCTCATGACTTAGAAGCAATGGGAGGAGGGATTTCCACTCGGATAGGGTAAAATTCATGGATTTCACACTTATTTCTCGTCAGAATTTTCCTCTACGAAGCCAAAGTTTGCATCCAAACTTCAGTAGAAGATTCTTGGCATCTAGGTAGGCTAGGTTTAATTGAGTGTATTAGACCAATGTTGAAGTACATGGCATAATGTAGATTGACAGGATATTGCATGCTTAAGCCCTCAAGAACAGAGTTTTGATAGGTAAATGTATAAAACTTGCTATTTGGGGTGGGAATTTACTGTTTCGAGTAATGTTGACCCTATACTTGACTGGTTATGTTTAAGTTATGGTTGCTAATCCTCGGGTAACTAGACTTTGGGTGGGTTCTTGAAACTAGTACTGATCAACTGTAAGAGTTGTTAGGTCATAGAGGATTTCCTGGGATGGTATAACAAGGGGGATGAGATGAGTAAAGAGGTGTTGAGTTCATGGTATCAGGGAATGGGCTTCCTATGAATGTATATGTATTCCTAAATGAATTTGGGATTTAAGGTTACGAATTAATCTGTTAGTTGATTAAGCCGAGGATCTGTTTTCGAACAAGCCATCAAAGCTAGAATGATAAACCATGATTGTGGTGTAGGTGATACTTGTTGTAATTCTAAATTTGTAATGTGTGCATTATAACTGTCTCATTAGTATTACTCGCACCATGTGTGTTCAGGAAAAAAGGGAATAAGTGTTAATGATATTTTAAGTGTCAATATCATGCAATTAACTTATTTTAAATGATTATTAGTTGTACAAGTGTGGTATGTTATTCATTATAGTTGTGATTGCAGTGATATCTATGATTCTTCGATTGGCTCAGGTACCACTCCTAGTACAAGTTTATTTGGCATTGTGTGTATTGGTTCGATGAGTGAATCGGGCTTGTCTGTTATGATGTTATTATTACATGTTGGTCAATGAGTGGCCGAGTTGGTGTGTTTAAGTGCTAAGATGGTTTCTTGTGTAAACTGGGATTGCATGTTGAACACTATAAATGATGTCCTAGGGATCTTTGGGTGGTCCAGGTTACTTGAAAGGTGTGACATAATTACATATGGTCTATTATTTGTGCTCTTGGGCATGTCTTATGTGGTTGTTGAGTCAGGTTGTTGACTGGGAGTCTTACAGGTAGCCTGTTGACTTTTCTAAGGGCTGTGGGTTAGGGTTACTGACATAGGATCTTGAGTTGGAGTGAAAGGCCCGCTACGGGGATAGATGGCTATTTGGTAACAAGGTTGACAATTGGAAGGTGTTCTCTAATATTTGAGTTGGCAGCGGAACATGGTAGTGAGTCTTGGGGAAGAGTGAATAGAATTCACGGGCAGTATATCTGGATAGTTGAATCGTGAAAATTTGGTATTAGATTCTAGGTTACCAGTCTCTCTGTACAAGAGCAAATGTCGAATAGAGTCTTGCAAATTGGTGTATTGACATCCAAATCTAATATTCGGGAAGCTATAAAGCATTTTAGGAAATTATTCCACTTCTTTCATTCCTTTCGTGCGGTGTCTTGCTTGCTTGTATAGGTTGAGTCCAATTGGTATCTTTTGATTACAATTAGTATCTCAATGAGGTAAATGAATGTCGTTGTTTCCTACTGAAATGACACAAGCAAGGAAGTTGGAACCAGGAAGGTTCCAATTGGTATCTGGCAGTAGAGGCTATGTGAATGTATGGATGATCGGCTAATGGTCATCCCTGAGGCGAATAAAAGGTAATAAACATGACCTGTTTTAGTGATGAAGCTTGAGATTGTGCTTATGTGTATTTATATTATTTGGATGACTTCAAACGTGTGGTGTGTAATTTATGAAATTTATGGTCAAAGAGAGGTCATAACTTGGTTATGTGTGATTAGTTAAGGGATAATTTTCTATGTGGTTTAACTAAAAAATTTTACATTAAATTTTATGCACAACTTATCATTTGTAAAAATGGTAAGGGAAAAAATGGTTGTGACTGTGGGGAAACTCCGATTTTAGGATAGTCAGGATTGGTTGGGAACCATGGAACAAAGGGTTGTTGTTGTGTAATAGTGGAAATGTGAGGCTATGAAAAATTTCTTTTGGGTGTGGTTCATAAATGGTTTTACAATGGCATGATGCTAAGGTTTGTTATTGCATTGCGGGGTTCGATCTTTGGGTTATAGTTAAGGTCATTATGCAATTTCAGGTGCTTATATTGATAACAGGTAAGGGGAAATGAGCAAACTTTGCAGAATCTAATAAATTCAGGGTTGCTGCCATCGGAGATGCCATAGCGAGACTAAACCGCTATGGTGATCCCGCTATAGCGGGAATTTTTTCGCTATAGCAGCATTGCGGTAGTAGTGTGCAAGCCGCTATTGCAAGATGGGCGAGACATAATCCCTGCCCTATCTTCCCCTGTTTTGCTTTTCTTTCCCCGGGGTATTTTAAATCAATAGTTAAGCTGGAAGCTACTACAGGGAGCATGGAAATCACTTATAAACTAATAAAGTATGCATTCGATATTAATATTGTTAAAACTTGCATCCATGTGAGATAATAAAAGGGAAAAAGAAAGGGGAGAACATCGTATAGTACATGTCCCAAATGGGGGAAAACCCAAAAATAGTAAATAGTATGTATATAAGACGGGAGGGGGAGCAGGAATGAAAGGCACTTAGGGCTCTAGCCGGATGCCTCATCACCATCAGGGGCTACTGGGGCAAGGTCCTCTTCCTCTGTGTCTCTCAATAAAGTGAACTCTTGCATGTCATCGGGCTCCAGCTGAGAAGCTCCTTATAAGGGATGGTGCAACTAAACATGACCTTCGCGGTCTTCCATATCCGAGCAAGCATGCGATCCTGGGAGCGCCTCTTCTTCTTCTCTTCATCAAGCTCTCTATGGAGTGTTGCATAGTCCTGGCCAGGGGGAGGTGGGGATGTGGCTTCGACAGGGGCATTCTCCGTGATCTCTTGACTACGACAAAGTCCGCCTCCAGGTGGCTGCTAGTGATCAGGAGACGGGGCTGGGAGGGAGGGGCATCATCATCAGCATCGTCATCAGTTCTTTCTACAGCCCAGTTGTTGTCTGCTTTACCCACCTTCCTCTCTTCTTTCCCTTGGAAATGATCACCTTTACCCAGAGGGGGTGGAAGTCAGGGTCCATCTCTAGCTCTTTGTAAGTCTCTTCCTCGGTCACCCCAACTTGCCTACATAGTGTAGACACCAGACGGGGAAGTAAAGGGCCCTTCTTGTTGCCCTGGTAGAAGTCCCTCCACTCTAACACAATTTTCACCCCACCCCCCCGTTCAGCTGTATGCTTTGTATGGTATAGGCCACCACCAAAGCCTGAGGGTAGGTCACATCGGTAAGGTTGCCTAATGGATGAATCCTCTGGGACACCAAGTTCAGCCACCTTCTAGCATCGACTGTGAATTAAGTGCTCGTGACACCCTGAATGATGGGCCAATAGACTAGGTCCCTGAATTCCTCCTCTATTAGAGTGTCCCATAGCCATTTCATCGCAATTTGGCATTGTACGCAATATTTGAGACATTAGGCACTCCTAGTACCTCATTGATGGTCCGGATATCCATAGGGAAATCCATTCCTTGGATGCAGATGGTGGGGTTGGGGTCATCCCAAAGCATGATAGGGAGTATGGCATAAAACTCCCTCACCCAGCCTGAGACCTCAGAAGGGGGAGTCTCCACCAATGGACCCAAGCTGAACTCCCAAAGTCGGTTGTAGAAATCTCTTGCTTTCTCTCCCACCTCTTTCATGTTGAAATCCCTCTCAAAACAGAACCTGGTCCTCCGGTAGTCAAGAAATATTTCCCATCTAGCATCATCACAGAACCTATCGTAAGCCAAAATGTGTTCCTGATTTGCAATCATTGGTTGTTAAACCTTCAAGTTAGCAAAGAGGGATGAGTTAGGGCTCGTAAGATGCTAAGGAAACAAATTTTGGAGAAAAGTCCATTTCTTCACTTGTTTGGAGGCTACTGCCTGAAGCCTCCCACTTTAGAGTACCGCCTTCTGCTGCAGTGATGGCGTTATAAGGGGAATTTAGTCGCTATAGCGGTATCGATATAGTGGAGCAAGACAGCTATGGCATCCTTAATCATCCCAACCATTCAAGAGGTGCAGCAATGGTGCCTCTTGACCCAAAATTCCATTTTCAACATTTCAAGTTCAGATCAGCGTTCCCAAAGTACTCTAGTACTAGTTTGTGTAAAAATTTGGACATTATAACTCTTAAAAAATTTCCAAATAAATAATTTTAAAACAAGAAATAACCCTTCATATTCTCTATGATTTTGACCCCATTTTAGCCATGAACCCCATAATTCTAATGCCAAGAACACTGTGGGAGCGTTGTAAACGTAAAGGGAAGCATCCATTCTTTGAGGATTCAACCAAATCAAAACCAAAAATTCAAACTTCAAAAACCAACCCACTATCTATTCTCTTTGTTAAATTCAAGCCTAGAATAAGCAATATTCGTGCAATGAAGCAAAGGAAGTAAGATTTAGCGATTGTTACCTTTTTTCTGACATCGGGAGCAAAGTGATCGGGGATAGAATTATGGTTTTTGAGTGAAAAGAGAGATAATGGGTGAGAATCCCATTTCTCATCCCTTTAATCTGTTGGCACCCGCTATAGCAACCACCCTCCCGCTATAGCAGAATTATTACTACTATAGCAGGATCCAGACCCGCGGAGTGGGAATTTTTTTTCTTCCATTCGTTTAAATCTCTCGACTCGATAAATTGATGAGACCCTAAATTTCTTGAACTCTCGAGAAATAATTTCTTAAACTAGTCTTGCACGACTCAAAGGGGGGAATTTCCACGGTAGGGCAACATAGTAATAATTCCGGCTTGGGTTCTTAGTACACCAAAGGGAAGAAAGTTTGGTGATTTGCGTAGGGCTGTAATTATGTTGTCATGGTAGGGTGTTAAGGTTGAAAAGCTGGCTCATTCCTTCCTTTTGTACTAAAAATTATTCGGGGATGAATGATAGGTAAATTAGTATTTGTTGTAATGACTTTTTCAGTCGTTATTAAAAGGGCACCTCATGTGGGCTACATGAACTTGTGGAATACGTTCTCAAATTAAATTATGGTGGTGATAAGTTGATATTATACCTACTTATTTAGCTCTTAATCTTATGATTTTGCTATTATAAATCAGAAACATAGTGCAACTGACACAAATTACTTCTATTTTATAGGTTTCTCTATTTTAGGAGTGTTCAGGAAGGATTTGGGTGAAAACAAGTCAAAATAGAGCTAATTGGAGTTGCTGATCACTGGAAGTGAAATGATCATCGCGACCGCTAGCTATAGTGCACACAATCATGGTCAATAGGAAGTCAAAGCCATGTGACCGTGAGGAAAATGCCACACGATCGCGGTCAACCATAAGTCAAAGTCACGCGATTGCGACTGTAAATTCAGGCGATTGCGATGACAGAATTAACAAACTATAGCGATCGCGAGGCATATTCACATGACCGCGATGAAGAAAATCAGCAGGTATGGGGCAAATTTAGAAAATCACATTTTTAGAAATCTCAATCCATATAAAAGAACATCCCAACCATTTTGGAAAGATATTTTGGATTATTCACAATTGTTCATCAACCAGTTAATCCTTAGCCTAAGAGTGAACAACTTTTGGCTAGTTAGGAGAGCAAGTTCATCATCCAACACCATTGGAGTGAAGATTGGAAGCTTTTATTGTAAAATCTTTAGTTCCTTTCTTCAACTCTTGCTTTGTATTGATAAATTCATAGGTGTGTTTGTTGATTTGAGATTTGGATATTGTGTTAGAGATAAACAATATTTGGGTGTGATTTCTTATCTTGTGCTTTTACAATTTATTAAATATTTTCTAGTTTATGAATTGGGTCTTTGATTTTCTAATTAATCTTGTGCTTGAATTGCTTCTAAAGGGAGTGATCAACTCTTGGACTTGCTCCTTTTACCTTGATTTAGCTTAAAAGAGTGTATTGAGATGGGAAAAGGTTAATTGGTACAAACTTGAGGTTTTAACCCTCATTTAAGGAATTGGCTACAAATAGTGATTCTAGTGTTGCCACAATTGGAAGAGCTTTGTTAATACTTGGCTAAGTTTGAGAGAACTGGTTGAGAAACATTTACCAATGATCGAGAGATGTTGGTAGATAATTAAGCTTCCAAGGCTTGTTTCATTTTGTCACGCCCCAAACTCAAGGAGGTGCAACTGTCACCCAGTGCCACACTCAATCGAGCAAACTAACAGAAATAGCACCAAACAACATCGGTGGGCTATTTATGCCAAGCCAATCAAATGAAATGCAACCAAAACAAACTCAAATATAACAAAAGTATAATACAAGGCCGACCAGGCCACATCTGACTACATGACCCACAACAGATGTTTATTGGACACTAACATGAAAAATTTGCTAACCACGAGTCAGGACAGAGCCTCGACGTATCCATACAAAGGCAAATAAAAAGCTAGACTCAGCAACTCCAGAAAGAATGGAGCATATCAACCATCAGATGAACTCAATCACACGCAACGAAGACCATTACATACTTGATAACCTGCAGGCATGAATGCAGCGCCATCAAGCAATAGGGACGTCAGTGCGAAAAAGTGTACTGAATATGTAAGGCGACAAAATAATAGAAACAGTATAAGACAAAACTAAAGACACAATCTGAAGGAAGTCAAAATAGGAACAATATTAACATCCCAGCCACAACTTGCACAGACACCACGTCAGCCCAATACTACCTTACCTTCCCTACTCTAGGTCTCACAATAACCATAATCTCGACCACACATCGCCTCCAAAACTCTAGATACATATAACCAGAATAATCACAACATATGAATGTAATTCGAGATGAACAACACAATACAAAGGCTCAACCTGCGGAATGAACTCATGCCTTATGGGAGAGCAATACAAAAGAGAGGCCATGCGAAAAAAATACTCATGCCTTACAAGTTCTCATAATACCATGGGCTCGACCATGCGAAAAGCTCTCATGCCTTACAGGTCCTCACAGAGTCACAGGCTCAACCATGCGGACAAGTCTCACGCCTTACAGGTTTTCCTAAGCCCTCTAGGCAATCGCAATCATAAAATGCAACAAAATATAATATAATATGCAAAATATAATACAATACAATACAAGCTTTAAGACATCCCACAAATATCCAAGGATCACCGTACCTCCTCCGTACCACAATCATAACACCACGATAAAACCCTACCATCACCATCATTTGATAACCACAAATATACACCACATCTTTCCAACTTATCACTAAACCAACATCACCAAATATGAGTTTCTAATAAGAATAACACCAACAACAATATAAAGATTTCTAATAATCGACTCTCCGATAGCATGCTAGACACGAAGATTTCAAATATGAAGGAATCATGTCAAAAAGGAAAGGAATAGCCTTTACATACCTAGAATTTGAGCTTGAATAACTTGAGTTAGATAATCTATTTGCTCTCGAAGATCGAAAAAATTGTCAAATATTTTTTCCCCAAAGTTTTCTTTTGATGTATGTGTAGAAAAATATATGCAGCGTTTCTTAAAAAATTATGTTGAACTTTCTCTAAATACAACCGTGGAGGAGGTGATAATATATCACACACACACACACACACATACACCCCCCCACACACATATATATACATACATATATATATATATATATATATATATATATATATATATATACATACATACATATATATATATATACATACATATATATATATATATATATATACATATGTCATATTATAAAACGTCACTTTAAAAAAGGAAATTTTTTTAGAATTAATCTATTACCAAAAGAGATAAGAATTTTGGAAAAAAAAGGTGGAAAAAAATAAATGAGTTATGTGGTAGCACTCTTCCTCCACTTATATGTGGAGGTTGAGTTGTCTACATCACACTAACATTACTCCCTTTTGTAAGTGTTCGAGTATTGTATAGGTTCGTGGTAAAATAAATATAATATTTTAAATATACCATAATTAATAAAAAATTATTTTGAATAAAGCTTACCGTATAATAATTTTTCAATAACTAGATTTACTATCTCTATTAAAATACTAATAAATTATAAAAGTCTTATAAAATAAACATAGATGTAAATATATCATAATCAAACAAATTGTCATAAATATTTAAGACACCTTCGGAAGGCGATAAAAATATAACTTTTACCTAACTCAAATTTTAAATCAAATATTTTTGAATATGCGTGATGTTTATAAAATCCTCAAATTTAGGCTCGTAAGCCTTTGATACGGGATGGAGGATAATCTTAAAATACCTGGGGTGTTACATATTTGACCCATGATTAATCTAGTAAGTAGTTGATAAACTTGTAATGGATCGTATGGATTTGAAATGATACCCATTCCCAAATATCCCTTGCAATTCTTGTGTTGGGAAGATTGGTCAACTTTACACTTGCAATATCATTCGTGTTTTCAACAACAAAACCCCCAATTAATTTATTTCTTTTGCTACTTGAACTTAAATAAGTTGCTTTAATTCTTTATTATCTCAATAAACTTTACACTGTTCTTTGTGGGATCAACCCCGACACTCATTGGGTTACTTATTTGTTTTGCTCTGACGATCGCTATCACCTCCTATTGGAGAGTATTTTTGAGCATTATAAAAAATAGTGTCGTTGTCAGAGAACAATTTGGTTTATTGAGTTAGTTTAGGATTTGAGTTTACTTACTTTAGTTCAAATTTGTGAATATTTGTTTTTGTTTTAGTTAGTTTTATTTTATTGATTGATTTTATAGCATCTCGAAATGCTAGAGGTTTTGGTGGTTTCAACCCTTATTATAGTAATCCTTGTTGTTATTGTAGAGGACTCCACCCTTGGAAAAGTTATAGAATTAGCCCTAGGAGAAGAAGGTATTCAACATCTCGCTCCTATGATGGGCTAATTGCTATTTGTGTGGTGGTCGTGATGGACATTGGAGCGACTGCCCTAATGATCATCCTCGACTGCCCTAATGATCATCCTCTTTCCCCTTCTTATGCTAACAATGGTTCTAGTGTTGCTAGTGGTGCTTGTTATCTTAATAGGAATTATGACTTAGCAAGAGAAGAATGCAATGCCTACCCAGAGGGTGTGTATGCCATGCTCCAAACTCTCTAGGCTAAAGAAGATAGCATAGAGGAGGGTCTAAAGTGCATAAAGCAAGGCTTCTTAGATACAAGAGCTAAGAAGGAAGAGGAGAGAAATCATGTTAAATAATTCATGGCGGATTTGTCTACTCCGCTTGATCAAGTTGATGAAGAAGAGTCTCCAAGCCTAACACATGAGCATGTTTTGAACATTGGGTTCAGTCAAATTCACTTTGAGGATGATGATGAAGATCTTAAAAATATGGAATTTCCCGTGAATGAGATTGCACCGGTTGTGCTTGAACCCCAACAAGAAGAAAAATTTGATCTAGATAAGATTGTGAGACAAGAATGGTTGTTAAATCAAGCTCACCAGCTTGAAGCCTATGGGGAACTATGAGAAATAATCCTACCAATATTCGAGAAATTTCTCAAAAGGCATGCCAAGAAAAGTCAAAAAGAGGGGTTACTTGAAATTTCTATCCAAAATTTGAACACCAAAGTGAATGCTCGTGTTGCAATGGTCATAATTATGGATAGTAATTTTTAGTTGTTCCCTATTGAAGAAGAGGACACAAGGGATTCTCAGGAACTAATGGTGTTGTGGCAACGAACCACCCCACACATGAATCAAGATGTCAAGATCAAAAGAATGATACTAGAGTTGCAAGGCAAAGTTCAATGATTCATTTTGAAAGACTCTAGTTCATTCGAAAGTGAGGATGTCATGAATGAGGCAACTTTGAGAGTGGAGACGCCTAATTCTCACTTCAACCAATTTTCATCCTTAAGTTTAGTGGAATGAATGAAAGTCAAAGTAATCAATCTTTTGGAAGACTTTGGAAGGGGGATGGATTGAGGTATATCCGTTTTGAAGTTTGTTGTTGATAGAACGCAAAATGACCTTCCTCACTTGAAGACAAAAAAGTGCAAAATGCGACACTAAGAAAATGGCCTTCTCATATTCTCAACTTAACCCCATGATTGTCACCAGAAGTTCGATTCAAATTTGGGTCAAAGGTTCAAATTCTCCAAGTGGAGATCTAAATGGTGATAAATCTTGTGTTGCCCTGTGATGTTAAATTGAGCGCTTGATGGGAGGCAATCCATCGATTGAAAACTTTTTCTTTGTGTTTTAATTCACTTTTGGTATCCTTTTGATTTGTTTTAGGTGTCCAAAGGAAGGAGAAGAGGACCCAAGTGTTGAGAATCACCAAAAATACCTCTGAAAAATGTGTGTTTCGCACTTGGAAGTCTGTGCTTTACACATGCCATCGCATGAGTAAACCACTGAACTGGGTGAAATTTTAGTCTGTGCGAGGTAGGTGCATTTTGCACCTGAACTTGTGCCAGTCGCACCAGCCATTGCACAAGAAAATATTGCACTGTGAAAAATTCTAAAAAATAGGCTTCCACTAAAGCATCGCGATCGCAACCCTTGACCATCGCGATCGTGATGAAGTAAAATCTCAATAACTCTTCACAATCACATGAACTTATCGCGATCGTGTGAAAATACCTCGCGATTATGAGGAGTTACGTAGTCTCCAGGTATTAAGTGCAACAGGAACCATTTCACAAACAAAGTTGGTCCTTAAACTTGGCTAATTTTCTCTCCTCAAGCACAGAATAAAAAAAAATCCATCAAATCTTCAATTCCATAGTTCCCCTGCCTTGCACCTTCACAGGTATGAGTTCATGTTCCTATTTTCTTCTAGAATTTCTATTAGTGTGCGAAAATCAGTGGCTTTCACAGCCTACTTGGTTGTGAATGAGTGCCTTCAAAGAAACGGTGAATTGGGTGCTTTAGTGTGTAATGTTTTGGGTAAGGATGATTGAAGATTGAAAAAACTATTGGTATGTTGTTTGTGGGATAAATTCTAGCCTCAATGGTTGTGAAAATGGTGGAACAAAAGGGTGCAAAGCACCTGTTTGATGAAAGGCCTGAATGAAAATTTTCTGGGTGGAGAAGATAATCTTCGCTATTGCGATGCCCGATCCTGCGATCGCGAAGAACAAATTTTCTGAAAATAAAAATGGCCTTCCCGATCACGATGAAAAATCCCATGATCAAAATGACCAACTGCTGGCAGTCTCAAAATAGTAGCTTTGCCCATCTCTATTCGGAATTATTTTGACTAATTTCTTTGGCCTAATCATGTCCTAACACATTATTTTACATACCTATATTAACATTTAACATTTTTACTCCTCGCGTAGGTACTTATAGCTTGAAAATGGCTCTGGCATCCGATGAAATTGCTCAAGATGATGTCGACCAAGTATCCAAAGAGGAGTAATTTGATCAAGGAACCTTCGTCTTCATTAAATGCTCCCAATTATATGATCGTCACTTGACAAAACCCATCACAAGGGAGCGAGGCATTATGTTGGATGGTCTGGAAGATAAATGGGCCAAATTCCATGGAAAGTTGGTCACAAGTGGGGTGGATGTGCTTTGCCACCGAGCCTATCAAGGAAACTTTGTTGTAGTCCGAGAATTTTATTCTAATATAGCCGAGATGGACTTTACTAATGACTTGGTTGTCATTGTCTGGGAAAGCTAGTTCAATTTGATCCAAAGTTGATCAATGGCTACTACAACCTCCCAAATACTGACAATGCAACATCCGAAGCACGGGCCAAGGAATTAGGGATTGATTGGTTTGTGCAAAAGTTACATGATGGCACAGTTCCACAATGGGTAGCTCTGAATACAAGGATTGAGTCTTTTGAATTTACCCTTGAAGCCTGAACTTGGCTTTCTATAATCTGTGCCCGAATCATGCCATCCAAAAATGAGTCTGATGTGACACCTAAGAAAGCGGTGGTTATTTGTGCTATGATGGAGGCCTCCCTGTGAATGTGGGGTAGTTGATTGTACAAGAGATTCAACAGGTTGTGCCTGAAGGTAGCAAAAGCTTGTTCTTCCCTTCTTTAATCACATACTTGTGCTACCAAACCAGGGTTCAGAAAAGGGATGGCGAGAATGAAAGAAAGCCAGAAAAGATGATTCACCCATTGAAGAAGAGTAGGGTCGGGCAAGCATTAAAGAAGAGAAAGATTGATGTGGCATCACAATAATTTGGTCTATTCTTTGGGTCCAGTGAGGCACTTGAGTCAACAGCTACTACAAAGGCTATTGGGACACTTAGGATTGGACCCCCGACACTCCACCACATCTCTAGCCAGGTCTACAACATGGATGCCTAGATTCGTCAGATTGTGGCTGGCCTACTTTCAGGCCCGGGAGAGAGTTCTACCACACAGGCACCTGGTCCATCATCTTCTACTACTCTTAATGGTCCTACACTAGCTAGTGTAGCAAAGGAGCAGCAATATATAAATGAGAGATTGGAAAAGGTAGAAAGGCAACAAAAGAAGCAAAAGGAACATGATAGGAAGCAAAGCAAATTCCTTACTAAGATGATGAGCACTTTGAGGAAGTTATGTGGATCTGAGGAGGATGAACATGTTGATGAGGCAGATTGGGTCCTTTATGGTCCTTGTAGCTCTAGTTCTGAGTGATACCCTTCAGGGAGCCCCCTCAAACTTATCTCGTATTTTGATGTAGTGAGGGTACTACACTGATTTAGTTAGGGGTGGCGAACGCACTTTATTTAGCTTGTTTTGTTATTTTGGATATTATTGTGCACTTGCCATGCTTGTTTATTTTGATGTTTGGCTATTGGTGCGCCTTTGTCGGGTTTGTTTTGATATTGCATGCCCTTGTCGAGTTTTGGAGTTGCTATGGATGAATTTGATGGTTTAGTTCCTTAGTTTTCCTTACTTTTAGCGTCTTTAATTTCTTTTGTAGTTGGCTTTTGAGTGACGATTCCCAATAATAGATCAAGTGACAACATTCTTAAGGGAAATCGTTGCTTTCTTAGATGTTTTGGGGCTAGGGAAAGTCTGAATACCCGTTAGGCGAGTTAAAGCTTGTGTTTTGGATTGTGTGATGTGGTGAAGTCTGAGTAACATGTCGATTTAGATCTATGATTCGCCCAATGATGGATAGGAAAACATATTTCTTAAGAGCAAATTGTCATCTTTTGAGATATTAAGAACATTGACTTTTTTTAGTGCTAATGGAGATAGTCTCGCATGTGAATTGAGTTGAAGCGTACTCCTCCAAAGTTTTTTGTGAAAAGTTGCATGGCAAAGAATGATGTTAGTGACAACTCTTTTAATCTTTTTGTGACTCTTAACTCACTAGTGGTGATTAATGAAAATATAGAATGTTGCTCTATTTGTTCTTGTTTAGGAAGTAAAATTGACCTATCTTGAATAGTTCTCATACCATGTGTGGTGAGATTTTGTGGAATAATTCTTGTACTTGCTTGTGTCAACTAGAACTTGCTCAGTTAGTCATTCAATGCTAGTTTTGATTACATTTGGTTGGAGAAATAATGTAAGGCCTTTTTTTGTGATTTTTTGGAAGCCTATCATTGCACTAAATGTATCACTAGTAACCCCATTTGATCTTAATAACCTTTCTTTGGTAACCACATTACAAGCCCTGAATTATTTTGAAAATCAATCCCTCGTTTGAATATTCCCTCCTTGAATGTTACAAATGTGAAGTTGAGGCTAAAGCCTAAGTTTGGGTTGATTGAGAAACACTTTAGAGGAAATAAGCACTACATGGTGGTTTGTGTCAAGCATTAAAAGAACTTGTTAAAGAAAGAACTAAGTTGAAAAGAAATGCAAAAAAATGAGAAAAAGAAAGAAAACCTCCAAGGTGAATAGAATGATAAAAATTGGGGCTTCAAATGAAATTAGTGAAATGGTACTTTGTGTTACATGAAAATGGAAAAGAAAATGACTTTGATTTTAAAGTGAAAAAGTTATGTAGTGTTCAAGGAGAATCTAGTCACTTTAATCCAAATGCTTATCCTACCCTTCCCCTAGCCTATATTACAAGATTAGAAAAGTCCTTTGAGATCTCCGATTTATTGCCTTTGAGCTAGTGGTGAATGAAAATAAGGACGAGCTTATGGTTTGATACTTATTGGTACTTAAAATTCTTTGTGAGTATGCGTGTTTGTGCATTTGTCCCTTGTGTTACCGTTGTGAATAGTGTGTTTTGGGACTTTTGTTCTTGTGAAGGCATGTGAATTAGGATAGCTGGTGAATTTGATTAATTCCGAAAATGAGTCAAATAAAAATATTTGGTAAACTAGTGGTTGTGAGTCATTTCTTGAGGAATTGATTGTTGTCACTTGATTGTTTTGAAGTCCCATTGCATTCTTAAAAAGTGGTGTACTTGAATAAAAGGGATTGTTTAGATAAAGCTAATATGTGATCGACTACTCATTAGTACCAACCGAAGTCATGCATTTGTGCTTGAGATGAGTCTCCGTGATTTGTAGTGATGTCATTTCACTAGTGTTTAGTGTCTTTTGTATTAGAGTTTTGAGTTGCTTGAGGACAAGCAATAGTTCAAGTTTGGGGGTTTGATAAGTTGGTATTCTACCTACTTATGTAGCTCTTAATCTTATGCTTTTCCTAGTATAAATTGGAAACATAATGCAATTGACACAGATTACTTCTATTTTACAGGTTTCTGTATTTTAGGAGTGTTTGGAAAGAATTCGGCTGAAAACAAGTCAAAATGGAGCTAATCGGAGTTATTGATCACTAGCAGGGAAATGCTCATCGTGACTGCGAGCTACAGTGCACACGCGATCGTGGTCAACATGAAGTCAAAGCCACGCAACCAAGAGGAAAATGCCATTCTATCACGGTCAACCATAGGTAAAAGCCACACGATCACGATAGTAAAGTCACATAACCACGATGAAGGAATTAACAGACTATCACGATCACGAGGCATGTTCACGCGACCGCGATGAAGAAAATCAACAGCTACAGGGAAGATTTAGAAAATCACATTTTGGAAACCTCAATCCACATAAAAGCACATCCCAGCCGTTTTGAAAAGATATTATGGATTATTCACAGTCTTTTATTATCCAATTCATCCTTAGCTTTAGAGTGAACAACTTTTGGCTAGTTAGGAGAGCAAGTTCATCATCCAACACCATTGGAGTGAACATTGGAAGCTTTTATTGTAAAATCTTTAGTTTTTTTCTTCAACTCTTGCTTTGTATTGCTAAATTCATAGGTGTGTTGGTTGATTTGAGATTTGGATATTGTGTTAAAGATAAACAATATTTGGGTGTCATTTTTTATCTTGTGCTTTTATAATTTATTAAATATTTTCTAGTTTATAAATTGGGTCTTTGATTCTCTAATTAATCTTGTGCTTGAATTTATTCTAAAGGGAGTGATCAACCCTTGGACTTGTCCCTTTTACCTTGATTTAGCTTGAAAGAGTGAATTGAGATGGGAAGAAGTTAATTGGCACTAACTTGAGGTTTTAACCCTTATTTAAGGAATTGGCTAGAAATAGTAATTCTAGTGTTGCCATAATTGGAAGAGCTATGTTAATACTTGGCTAGGTTCGAGAGAACTGGTTGAGAAACATTTGCCAATGGTCGAGAGATGTTGGTAGATAATTGAGCTTCCAAGGCTTATTTCATTTAACCCATGATTAATCTAGTAAGTAGTTGATAAACATGTAATGGATCATATGGATTTGAAGTAGTACCCATTCCCAAATTTCCCTTGCGATCCTTGCGTTGGGAAAATTGGTTGACTTCGCACTTGCAATATCGTTTGTGTTTTCAACAACAAAACCCCCAAACATTTTATTTCTTTTGCTCCATGAACTTAAATAAGTTGCTTTAATTCTTTATTATCTCAATAGCCTTTATATTTTTTTTCACGGGATCTACTCTGACACTCGTTGGGTTACTTATTTATTTTGCTCTGACGATTACTACCACCTCCTATTGTAGATTGTTTTTTAGCGTTATTAGGTGGCACGATGAAAAATTTCAGAATTTGAAATTTCACTCGGGCTGACATCATCCCGCTATAGCGCCGCCGCTATTCTATAATAGGCTGACAGAACCAGTAACCCAAAATACGAGTTTTAAATTTTTGGTTTCTTCAATTCAGTTGGAAAAAAGATGAGGGTTGTTCCAAAAATCCTCCTAGGGTGTCTCATGTCTTGGAAGCAATGAGGAGGAGGGATTTCCACTCGAATGGGTTAAAAACCATGGATTTCATGAAGACTAATGATAAGTTGGTAATCTACCAACTTATTAAACCTTTATTCATGAACTATTGCCATGTTGTGATAAGATTTAGAGTTACTTATTGCCTTTATTGATACAAATGCAGTTACTTATGGTCACCAGTAGAAAATAAGGATATGGACCCAAAAGAGCTAAAAAGGAGTTGAAGTGTGAAGGTGCTCAAAAGAGAAGAAGAATTTGTTGAGAGGTGCAGCCGCCATGCGATGTGCACAATGGCTGGTGCGGACCTCGCCTCCCTTCGCATGAAGCATGAAGTCAACCAAATTCACTGGACAGCTGTAATGAAGGTGTGAGACACACACAATGCGTTGTGCAACCGCACGTCACGCTGTATGTCGCATCGCACCACGTTCGAGGGGCATTTTTGTCCATTTTCATGTGACATTTTGGGAAACTTCTAAAACCCAAATTGGGTATTGTACTCAGTAGTTTTTCAATTTTGGAACAAGTTTTTTACACATCATTCAATACTTTTCCATGGAGAGAGGTTCCCAAGAGAAGATAGAGGTGTACTTGCTATTTCTCTTCTTCAACCTTGTGAATCCACCATTATTATTGTTGACACTCAATTTTTATCCTCCACACTATAAATTAATCTTAAGCTTTTTTTCAATTTTAAATAATTTTGATATAATTGTTTTGTAAAAAAGTAAAATATTCTCCACATCAGCTTTTATAAAGGTTTTTAAGTAAGAAAATCTATATTTTCTGTATTTAATTATCTGAAATTATATAAAATTTACTTAAAGAAGTTAGAAATTAATTCCATGAGAAAATCCTTTTTAAAGTTGAAATGCTTAAGTTTTCCTCCAAATTAATTTAATTAGAGATTAATTGAAGAATTAATTTCATAATTTTAAAGGAAATAATTATGCCTTGAACATAATAACTATTTCAAATCGTTTAAATTAAATAAGCTCAAGTAATTGATTTTGATTAATTTATCTCTATTCCAATTCTAGCCTAATTCCTTGAAATTATTTCAATTTTGGCCGAATTTTCCTAAATCCTTCTTAATTTGGTTATCTCCTAAATTCAAATGGCCACATTTTGCAAATGTGGATAAACCTTAAACACCCTTATAACCCCTTCGATTTTCAAGCAACTTCTGGCCCAACAACACAACCCGCCTAAGCCCACCCTTGTGTCCCTTAACCCGGTCCATCCCAACAACCTTAACACCCTATTAATATCTCTTTTCTTCACTTACCAAAAACAACCAAACGACCCTTTGCTCTCCTTCTTCTCCTCTTCTTCGACAAACAAACCCAGAAACCCTAGAGGCGCTGCACCATTTTCCCTCTCAAATTCGTACCCAAACGCGTGCTAAGCATGAAAATCGTACCTCGAAGGTACTGGAAACAAGAGACGTGTCCTCAATCTGCGTCCCCCCTTCATCCTTGCTCGCATAATCCTGCTCAAATTACACCAAGAGGGTACACATTCGTGAGCTGTCCACCTTATCCCTTCAAGAATTTGAATTCTCTCTAGGAAATCCCAGAAAACCCCTCGAAATCCTCTCTCCCACACTGAAAATCAGTCCCCAAACACCCCAAATTCCCTCCTATATAAACACTACTACTCTCAGTGTTGGGGTAACATTTTCATAGCTAAGAGAACCTGAAAAGGCTTGAGAAAGCTTGGGATTTCTTGGAAAAGAATTTGAGTTCTTTTCACATGATTCCGAGGTTAAGAAATTCGAGTTCGAAGTTCCTTTCCCGGCGGTGGTGAAGTTTTCCAGTGAAGTTGGAGTCACGATTTACTGCACCAAAGAAGGTAAACATTTTGCTTCTCTTTTAGGTTCTTCATTTTTTCCTTTCTGCATTTTGATTCATGAATTCCGGTTGATTGTTATCTCATGAGTTGGAAATCTCTAGGCTGGTCTTGTTTGATAATATATGTGCTTTGTAGGAGAAAATGCTAGAATTTGTTTTCCTTTATTCGCTAATCTGAAACTACTTTTCGAGATAAACTCTAGAAATATTAGTTGATACTGTTTGTCATCGTGTTCATTTCTGTGTGAGTATTCTCATGAAGATCTTCTTGGTTATCAATACTAAGTAAGAACACATGAAGAAATTGGTTCTAGCCTTGGGGTTGCTCTTTAGCTCCTCCTAAAGTGCCTATCATAGTTTCGAATTTCATTCTATTTGCTTAATGTTCTCTATATTCGCTTTAAACTAGAAAACTGGGATGCATTCTTTTGATAGTTCATGTGTTACTAAATTATCAAAGTGCTAAAACTTCTCACTGATCTCTTCATATCAGTATAAGACCTCAAAGTTGTATCGAGTCTCTTCGTTTGCCTTCTCTGCTAATTCCTCCATGGCATAAGAGAAGAAGAGGTAAGAAGAATCTTTGTATCTGAGTTTCCATCACTCTTTAAATATGCATAAGGGTTGTATAATGGTTTCTCTATAGCTTCTCTCACGAGGTTATTTGACCATTGTTAAAAGAATGAAGAATATATTTTGAGCATGATGTGTACTTGAGTTTTTCTTTACTGTGTCTCATTGTTTCTTTAAAACACCTTATGAAGGAAGTTGTAGGGATCATAGCTATAGATGATAAGTTAAGTGGTTTGACTAACAAATCCAGTCTGAAATTATGAATTCTGAGTTTCTCTAAACTGTCCCATGGTGTTAGCAAAATGTGTGCTTAAGGATTGGATAGCTTAAAGAATTGAAATCTGCATGTTTATTTACCTTGTTCTCAACACTTATAAAAATGAATGATAATTTGAAAACCATGTTTCTTTACCTTTGATTACCAATCTGGTGTTACAATTTTCAGTGGCATGCCTTAAGTGAAGAGATGTTCTTGCAAATACTTGGTGTGCTGGACTGTAAAATGAAGCTCTGTGATTATGTTTAGTGGCTATCCTTTGGTTTATTAGCTGACTTGAGTTTATAGCGGGTTAGATGAAATGAAGTCGTGTTTGTTTCAAAATTTAGCATGTTGGTTTCTTGCAAAGTTTAATTAAACAATAACTCAGTCTCACTGTTCTGTTACATTATCTTCCTTGCTCCTGTTCGAGTATGGCTAAATCTTGAGGGCTCTAGTTCATGTTTAAATGCAAAATTTATTGTGCTTTGAAACACCTTTCTCACATATCTTTATTTAGTTTGTTATAAACTAGTTATGTTAATTCGCTAACCCGTGTCCTTTATTTTTGTCATATGAATTGCCACGAGCCTATTTGGTCTCCCAGTGCATCCTGCCCTGCATTTCTTTGTTGGTTCGAAACCTAACATATTTCATTGAGTCATCCAAGGAAGCTAATATATGGCCTGATGCAAGCTAATATACAATGATATACAGCCTAAAAAATAGGCTGGTATGCCTATAAAAGTTGGGCCAAAGCCCACTACTTGAGCAGCAGTAGCAGCAGCCCATAAAGGGACGAAAAGATTTGGAGAAATAGGACCAAGGGTCCAGCGTTTGGCAGCAGAATGGGCTTAAAGCCTAAAATTTAGTTTAGGACAGATTATGGATTGAAAGTCCAAAATAATTAAGCCCAAAGCTTAATCTTTTCTTCACTCTTTAAACTCTTTACTTTGTATTAGTTAGAATTATCTTGTATAATTTGGACTGACATTTCGACTTGGTTGAGTTTTCCCTAAGTGAGTACCTTTCGTGTTTTCAAAACTTTTCTTTATAATGAAATTTTCCTCATAATTAACGCAAATTCATTTTCATTAAAAAACTTTATATGTTTCCCTCTTAATAACATTCACTACTTCCTTTAATTAGTACTAAAGTTCATCTTTTTCTTTTCTTTAAGTTAGAATACTTTGTTATGCTCCCATGTTTTCGAAAACAAATATTTTTCAAAGTTAGTCAAAAAGTTAGTTTTAAACAAAACTGGATAACCACAAGTTAGTGGATGTTTTTAATGCCTTAAAAACCTTCTAAAAGCGTTAATAGGAACCTCTTACCCCAAATCTTTTAATCTTTGAATTTTTTTTATCTGTTTTAAGACTTTAAAGATCTTTTCAAGTTTTTCTTAGTTTTTCTTTAATTAAACTAAGTGGCGACTCTTGCTTTTACCTAAAATTGTTTTGAAATTTCACTTAGTTTTGAAATAATTTTTTCAAGTCAAACAATCATTTTTTCTCGAAAATAGAAATGACGACTGTGCTTGAGACTATTTAACTAGGGTCTAACCTTATTGTTTGACTAACTTATTTGACTAACTATTCGAGATTGTAATAGTTAGTAACTTTTATTGCTTTCCTTATTTTTTACTTTTCGCAAAATAAAAATTATTCATGGCATATTTCGTCTCTCTTGGCAAAACATTAGATTGCATTAGGGGTAAAAAGGGCGATTATGCAAGTATTTGCAGTCGTCCTTCACTAAAAAACAAATTTCTCAAAACAGACGAGTGAAGTAGTTGACTCGCGGTCGGTTAACGATCACTTGTTATTTTAGCTTGCGGTTGTGTCATGACTCAGACTGTCGTGAGTGGCACCCACCCAACTTCCGAGCGAGTGAACCATCAACTACCTACAACTTAACCATTCTAACAGCTGAAAACCAGTTTAATAAAAATAAACTAGCATAAATATCAAATCAACCAACACTATTATAGATATCCTGCGGAAAATCCCTCCTTAGAATCTGAAAGTCATCGTATCAAAACACTACCAAAATATAGAATGCGGGGATGCAGCCCCAAAATAAGCAAGAGTCTAAGTCCGAAATAAGTGGGCTATAACTGAAAACGAAAGAGACCAAGGTAGCTCGACCAAAATGGCTCACCCTTGATGTCTGGAAGTGCTGGGTCTACAACCGAGGTCGTGTGTCAGCCGCTGGAAGATTGCCTGTACTCAAAAAAAGAAAAGCAAGTGCAGAATCAGTATACAACCACCATTTACTAGTAGGATCATCAGCCAGTTCCAAATAACCAATATATGAACAGTACAATAGCCAAGTAAAAGTACAGGAAACATGTAAACAAGCCAACAAGTATCCCTAGACTACCAGTCTCTTCCTAACTTGTCTCCACATGTAACCCACCCTTATAAAAATGATCAACAATCAGTAATAATCAATAAATATACCTTTTTACATGTCCAAGACCCATCCTGGGATCCCCCTAAACAACACCTAAGTATTAAACATGCAACCTGATCTACACCAAGACCAAACTCACAAATCAATACAATGACAACTCGGCCTCCCAAGGACCATATGCAATATCACAAAATCATAAACACAACCCGGTCCACTCAGGAAACCAATATTAAGAATGCAAAAATACAATAAAGTAAACACATACCAGGCGTGGTACCCTATCTAACCATTAGTATTCCCGTACCAGGTGTGGTACCCAAGCCAACCATTAGTATTGTTGTACCAGGCGTGGTACCCGAGCCAACCGAATGTCATACAAATCCACAGTCATAACAATGAACAATCAACACTTGTAAACCAACAAGTAATAATACCTAGTTCATTTCACAAGACTGATAACAGGACCCTTAGACATTCCTAATCATTCCCTAAGTATGAAATTCATATAATACTTAGATGAAAGTACACAAACATACAATGCATATAGGAATCAATAACCATCACCTATCATAAAATATTCCAAGCTCTTCTCAACCGAAGCTTTCCTGTTTCCCAAAGTTCTTGCTGGTTCTTGGTCTAAAATAACACACAATAATCAAAAATCAATCTTTATGGTCTACAATTTACCCGGATTATGCAAAATCCCAAATCCCAGGCCAACAATGATCATTCTACCCCTTTACCGAGCTTTTCCACAATTAATTCACTTATTACTACCATTTTTATGGATACATTTAAGGAATTAAGGTCACATGATCATAATCTAAGGAAATTAACAATACCCAAGAACTTCTACACCTTAGAATCCCCTTTTCCCCCAGATTTTACCATCGTAGGTCACTCCAAACCTTTCCCCAAGTCCACCCCTAGCAATTTTATAGCGTAGGAAAGATAGTATGGAGTTTGGGGAGTAGAATCCTTACCTTTAGGTTGAAAAATGGTGAAAACTGATGAAAATAGCCCAAAATTGCCTTGCCCTTCTCCAAAAATGTGTTGAAGAAAACTGACTATTTTGAGGAAGCTTCTGCATTAAATCCCATCACGCTCTACTATAGTGGTCCACTCCACTATAGCGGTACTGCCGTAGCAGAGTTCACCACTATTGCGGAGGCTAACCGACGCTGACTTCTGCTATAGTGGTAATTTCTCTGCTATACCGGAGGTCGCTATGGCAGTGTGCCAACCGCTATGGTAGTTGACACGAGACAAAAAGTCGTAAAGTCTCTCAAATTGCCCCATTTTACAATACACTCTTTTCCTTGATGTTCCGGAACAACCCCTTCGCATTAACCTCGACACCGGGAGTTCTACTTATCCAAATTCGATTTCGAAAAATCTCCAAAACTCCTTTATGTCTTAGCTACATGAAAAAATATCTCAAAACCAGAAATGTTACACAATACTTACCCAGATTGCCTTAGACCATACCTCACTCCAAAACCAGTTGAGACTAGCCTAACCCAGATTTTTCAACTCCCAAACCCAGAAGTTTTCTGACTCAAACCTTAGCACAAAAAGTTTACCCATAACGACTAACCCAGTCATTAAAACATATACCAATTTGCCCATCATTCGTCCCTGAATGATCCAACCTGAAGTTATGGAAATAAAGAAAGGAAAGTGTAGTACCTGAATCCTCAAACAAGTGAAGGTTCTTGTCCTGCATGTCCTTCTCGGTTTCCCAAGTGGCTTCCTTAATCGGATGATGCTTCCATTGAACCTTTACCATACTGATCACCTTTGTCCTCAATTTCCGGACATCCCGATCAAGAAATTAAAACTAGTTCCTCTTTATAGCGAAGATCTTTATCAAATAGCATCTCATCTCACTTGATGATGTAGTCTCCATCCCCTTGGTATCGCTTTGGCATGGATACATAGTATACCGGATGGACACCCGACAAACTGGGCAGCAGTGCTAACATGTAAGCCACTGGCCCTACAATCTCAATAGCTTCAAATGGTTCGATGAACCAAGGGATGAGCTTGCCCTTCTTACCAAAATGCATAACTCCCTTCATTGGTGACACTTTCAATAGCACTTGATCACCAACCTGGAAATCCATGTCCCTTACCTTGCGATCCACATATTCTTTCTGCCTGCTTTGGGCTACTAGCAACTTGGTCTGAATGCCTCTTACCTTTTCTTGTGCTTTCCTTACCAAGTCCACACCCAAAGGCTTTACATCGCCTTCCTAAAACCACCCTATAGGTGATCTACAACTCCTACCATAAAGTGCCTTGAACGGTGCCATGTCGATACTGGATTGGTAGCTATTGTTGTATGATAACTCACACAATGGTAGAAACTGGTCCCAATGACCCCTGAAGTTAATCACACATTCTCTTAGCATGTACTCCAACACCTTAATTTTCCTCTCTGACTGTCCATCAGTCTGAGGATGGAAGGATGTACTAAAAGTGAGCTATGTACCCAACTCTTCATGTAACTTACCCCAAAACTTAGAGGTAAACTGGGTACCCCTGTCTGAAATGATGGACAGTGGTTCCCCGTGCAATCTCACGATCTCTTTCTCATAAATCTTAGCCAATTGATGCGAATTGTAGTCTACCTTGACCAGAATAAAATAAGCTGACTTGGTCAGCCTGTCCACAATGACCCAAATAGAGTCATACTTCTCCAAGGTCTTGGGAAGACCCACCATGAAGTCCATGGCTATCCCTTTCCACTTCCACTCTGGAATGGGCATCCTTTGAAGTAGCCCTGCAGGTCTTTGGTGCTCATAGTTTACCTGCTGACAGTTCTGACATTTGGACACAAAATCATCTATGTCCTTTTTCATCCCGGGCCATCAGTAAAGCTGCCTGAGATCCCTGTACATCTTGGTTACACCCGGATGAATCAAATACTGCGAGCCATGAGCCTCTTCTAACACCTTTTGAATGATGTCGTCAACTTGAGGAACACAAATTCTTCCTCTGAAATTTAACACGCCACCAGAATCCAATGTGGCATCCACGGACTCTCCGGATATTGCCTTGATCCGAAGCCTGCTCAATTGCGAATCCTGAAACTGTTTGGCCTTTATCTCCTCTATGAATGTGGACTTGACCTTAATACTGGCCAACACCCCACCCTGTTCTGAAATACCCAAGTGCATGAACTTAGATTCCAGTGCTTGAATCTCCCTTTCCAATGGTGGTTTGGACACCCCCAAACAAGCCAAACTGCCCATTCTAACTGTCTTATGGCTTAATGCGTCTGCCACCACATTAGGCTGACCCGAATGGTACTGGATGGTCACATCATAGTCCTTTAACAACTTCATCCACCTTCTCTGCATCAGGTTCAAGTCTTTCTGAGTGAAAATATGTTGTAGGCTGCGATGGTCAGTAAACACCTCACACTTGACACTATAGAGATAGTGTCTCCAAATCTTAAGTGTAAACACCACCGCTGCCAACTCTCGATCGTGAGTCAGATAGTTCATCTCATGAACCTTCAACTTCCTAGAAGCATATGCTATCACATTCCTGTCCTGCATCAACACAGCACCCAAACTAGAATGTGAAGCATCACAATAAATAATAAAGTCCTTACCTTCAACCGATAAAGTCAAAATAAGAGCCGTGGTCAGAAGGGTCTTGAGCTTTTGGAAGCCCTCCTCACACTTGTCAGACCACCCAAATGGTACCTCTTTCTGTGTCAGACTTGTCAGGTGAGTATCAATAGATGCAAAATTCTTGACAAACCTCCTGTAGTAACCTGCGAGCCCAACAAAACTCCTCACCTCAGTCACAGAGCTAGGCTGGGCCCAACTCTTGACTGCCTCAATTTTCTAGGGATCTACTATCACCCCCTTTTCTGACACTACATGCCCCAAGAATGCAACTGAAGTCAACCAAAACTCATACTTGGAGAACTTCGCATAAAGCTTTTGGTGTCTCAATATTTCCAACACAATATGTAGATGTTTAGCATGTTCCTGCCTACTCTTGCAGTAGATCAAGATATCATCAATAAAGACAATGGCGAATGAATCCAAATAAGATTTAAACACCCCCTTCATCAAACTCATGAATGATGCCGGCACATTAGTCAACCCAAACGACATCACTAAGAACTCATAATGTCTATACCAAGTGCAGAAAGCAGTCTTAGGAATATTCTCAGGCCTAATCTTTAACTGATGTTACCCTGACCTCAAGTTGATTTTTGAAAATATAGATGCACCTTGTAACTGGTCAAAAAGATCATCAATACGGGGTAAAGGGTACTTATTCTGAATGGTAACCTTGTTTAACTGCCTGTAGTCTATGCACATCCGCATACTACCATCCTTCTTCTTCACAAACAATACCGGAGCACCCCAAGGCGAAGCACTGGGATGGATAAATCCCTTATCTAAGAGTTCCTGAAGCTGAGTCTTAAGTTCTCTTAACTATGTCGGAGCCACACGATATGGAGGAATGAAAATTGGGCGAGTGCCTGGCTCCAAGTCAATACAGAAGTCAATACCCCTATCCGGAGGCATACCAGGCAAATCTGTCTGGAACACCTCCTGAAACTCTAAAATAACCGTAACTAACTCAATAGATGGGGACTCCACACTATCATCCCAGAGATGGGCCAAAAAGGCTAAACACCCTCTCCCCACTAGCTTTCTAGCCCGAAAAAAAGATATTATCTTGGCAGGCTTAGGCCTGTACACACCTTCCCACTTTAGGTTCTCCCTACCCGGAATCTCTAGAGCCACAGTCTTGGTGTTACAATTCAACACATCATGGTAAGGGATAACCAGGTCATGCCCAAAATAACATAGAAGTCTACCATATCCAAAATTACCAAGTCTACCCAAGTATACAACCCCACAAATACAACAAAACAATCACAATAAACATGAGTCATAATTACGAACTCTCCGACTGGGGTGGAAACACGGATAGAAGAATCAAGGATATCATAAATCAATTCCAGACCCAAAGCAAAATTCACAGACACATATGAATATGTAAAACCTGGGTTAAAACGTATCGAAGTCATCCAATCACAGACAAGAATTATACCTGTGATCACCGCTTCTGATGTCCCCACCTCAGACTTCCCTAGAAAAGCATAATAGTAAGCCCGATCATCAATTCGGATAACTTCCTTAGCCGATTGCGCCACACCTCTGCCTTCACTGCCATTCCCTCTGTCTCCCTGGCCTTCCTAAAAGTTACCTCGCCTACCCTGTGGATGACCTCTAGCATAACCACTTCTACCAGCCGAGACCACAACCTTAGATTGCTACTGAACCTAATTACCAGTCTGCCTGTGAGGGCACTCCCTCTTAAAGTGGCCCAGATCACCACAGTGGAAACACCACGATCAAGTGTAGGCCTTCTGACAGATGTATAGGAAGCTCCCTGGCCTCTAGGAGCTAAAAATTGCTGATTAGCTCCCGGACGACCACCTGTAGCAGCTGGCAAAGCTGATTGAATAGGATGGGCAGAATACACCTGCTGATTGTGGCCCCTAGAGTGCGAGCCACTGAAGTTTCCATCATAAGGGGGCTTCTTGGCTAACACTTTAGCCTGCCCCACCTGCTTGACCCCTTCTAGTTTCTTAACATAATCTGCTACCTCATTAAAGCTCTTCCCTGCTGAAGTCATATGCACCGATAACACCTGTAAGTCCGTATTCAAACCCTTCACAAATAATGGAATCCTCTCCTCTTCGGAACCCAATAACTGTGTAGCAAAATGAGACAAGGCATGAAACTTAGCCTAATAAGAAGAGACCGATATGTTACCTTGTTCCAGAGCCATGAACTCGTCTTTTTTGCGATCTATTAAAGTATGAGGCACGTACTTTTCCAAGAAAAGGGTGTGAAACTTCTCCCAAGTTAGTGGGGGCAAAACAGATGATCGACATTCCACATGAGACCTCCACCACTGCTTAGAATCACCCTGCAACTGAAAAGTGACAAACTCAACCCCATGTTGTTGCACAATGACCAGCTTGTCCTCTCATAACAATCTAATATGAATTCATAAGCATCTTCCTTTTCAGTGCCCAAAAATGTAGGAGGTTTTAGCTTCAGAAATTTAGTTAATATCTCATGCTCATTCCCTATCATGACCGGACCTAGCATTGGTCTGAAGAAGTCATCTGTGCCCGACGCCGTATCTATTCTAGGAGCCATAGTAGCTGCTGGCTGAGTACCTGGAACTTGATCTGCAGTCCCTATGGAGTTAGCTCTAGCGCCAACCAGACCACTCAGAAAGGACCACACCTACTGAAATGCTTCGGGTATGATATGTGGAAGGCCTGCACCTCCAGCCAGTGTTGCCTCCGCCTGCTCTACACCCTCCACAACCGCAACCTCGACCTCCTCTTCGACCTAATCTTAGGGTGGGGGAGGGGTCACCTCGCGCGCTTCTGCAGCTGTCTGAGCTCCACCCCTGACAGGTGTTGCTCTACCTCGGCCCCTGCCCCTGCCTCTTCCCCTAGCTATGACAGCCGGGGCTGCTGCTGGGACCGCTGGTCTTGCTTCATTGTTCCTTGTGTTAACCATCTGCAGACAAAAGAGTGAACAAAGTCAGATACCAATTCATATCACCAGATACCAATTGGAATCAATTTATAGCACGAAGGAAGAAAGAAGAGATAGTTTTCCTAAAGTCCTATAGCCTCTCGAAGAAAAGTACGGACGTCTCCGCACGATTTTGCAAGACTCTACTAGACCTATTTTTGTACGATGAGAACAATAAACCTAGGGCTCTGATACCATTTTTGTCACGACCCAGACCACCGTGAGTGGCACCCACCCAACTCCCGAGCGAGCGAACCATCAATAACCCAGAACTTAATCATTCTAACAGCTCAAAACCAGTGCAATAAAAATAAACTAGCATAAATATCAAATCAACCAACACTATTATAGATATTCTGCGGAAAATCCCTCCCTAGAACCTGAAAGTCATCGTACCAAAACACTACCAAAATATAGAATACGGGGATGTAACTCAAAAATAAGAAAGAGTCTAAGCCCAAAACAAGTAGGCTATAATTGAAAACGAAAGAGACCAAGGTAGCTTGACCAAAATGGCCCACCCTTGATGTCTGGAAGCACTGGGTCTACAAGTGACGTCGCATGTCAGCTGCTGGAAGATTGCCTGTACTCACAAAAAGAAAATAAAGTGCAGAATCAGTACACAACCACCGTGTACTGGTAGGATCATCATCCAATTCCAAATAAGCAATATATGAATAGTATAATAGCCAAGTAAAAGTACAGGAAACATGTAAACAAGCCAAGAAGTATCCCTAGACTACCTGTCTCTTCCTAACTTGTCCCCACATGTAACCCACCCTTATAACCATGATCAATAATCAGTAATAATCAATAAATATACCCTTTTACATATCCCAGACCCACCCTGGGATCCCTCTAAACAATACCTAAGTGTTAAATATGCAACCCTGTCTACACCAAGACCAAACTCACAAATCAATACAATGACAACTCGGCCTCTCAAGGACCATATGCAATATCCCAAAATCATAAACACAATCCGGTCCACTTAGGGAACCATTATTAAAAATGCAACAATATAATAAAGTAAACCCGTACCAGGCGTGGTACCCAAGCCAACCAGTTAGTATTCCCATACCAAGAGTGGTACCCGAGCCAACCATTAGTATTCCCATACCAGGCATGGTACCCGAGACCACCATTAGTATTCCCGTACCAGGCGTGGTACCGAGCCAACCGAATGTCACAGAAATCCATAGTCACAATAATGAACAATCAACACTTATAAACCAACAAGCAATAACACCTAGTTCATTTCACAAGACTGATAACAGGACCCTTAGACATTCCTAATCATTCCCTAAGCATGCAACTCATACAATACTAAGACAAAAGTACACAAACATACAATGCATATAGGAATCAATAACCATCACCAACCTCAAAATGTTCCAAGCTCTACTCAACCGAAGCTTTCCCATTTCCCGATGTTCTTTCCTGTTCTTGGTTTAAAATAACAAACAATAACCAAAAATCAATATTTATTGCCTACAATTTACCCAGATTATGCAAAATCCCAAACCCCAGGCCCACCATGGTCATTCCACCCCTTTACCGGGCTTCCCCACCATGAATTCACTTATTCCTACCATTTTTATGTATACATTTAAGGAATTAAGGTCACATGATCATAATCTAAGGAAATTAACAACACCCAAGAACTTCTACACCTTAGAATCCCCCTTTTCCCTGGATTCTACCATCCTAGGTCACTCCAAACCTTTCCCCAAGTCCACCCCTAGCAATTCTATAGCGTTGGAAAGATAGTACGGTGTTTGGGGAGTAGAATCCTTACCTTTAGGATGAAAAATGGTGAAAAACTGATGAAAATTGCCTAAAATTGCCTTGCCCTTCTCCCAAAATGTGTTGAAGAAAACTGACTATTTTTGTGAAAGTTTCTGCATTAAATCCCATCACGCTCCGCGATAGTTTTCCTCTCTGCTATAGCGGTACCACCATAGCGGAGTCCACCGCTATGGCAGAGGCTGACCGACGTTGACTTTCGCTATAGCGGTATTTTCTCCGCTATAGTGGAGGTTGCTATGGCGGTGTGTCAACCACTATGGCAGTTGAAATGGGACAAAAAGTCATAAAGTCCCTCAAATATCCCCATTTTACAACACACACTTTTCCCTGACATTCCGAAACAACCCCTTCACGTCAACCTCAATACCGGGAGTTTTACTTTCCCAAATTCAATTTTGGAAAGTCCCCTGGACTCCTTTATGTCTAAGCTACATGGAAAACTAGCTCAAAACTATACACGTTACCCAATTCTTACCCAAATTTCCATAGACCGTAACTCTCTCCAAAATTAGCCGAGACTAGCCTAGCCCAGAATTTTCAACTCCCAAACCCGAAAGTTTTTTGACTGAAAACTTGGCATGAAAAGTTTACATATAATGATGAACTCGGTCATTATAGGTTGTCCGCCTGTGTTCCCAGTCATTTTGAAATAAACCTATTCTAGTCAACAAAGGTTAGAGCGAAACCAAATCCCAAAATAGGCATTAGCCTAGGACGTCTTGATATCCGAGGGATATTAAGTCCATTAGTAGACCACCCAAATATGTCAACGGGTTTCCAACCCAATGGCATAGCATCCAACTGCGTGCTATTTTGAAAGATGGATGTGTTGTAACCAGACTATTGTCCTGGGGTGGACCATACCATGTTTTATGGCCTATTTGAAGGAGGAACCATTAGCTACTTTCAATTGGTCCCGATCATTTTATCTAACATCTATAGGGCTCTGGGGAGATGCAAAAACGGGCATCGCTACTTTCAAAGATGCAACATACTTTTACAATATTGGATTCTCAAATATTTGGTCAAAGTCAATAAGGACCAGGAGATCCCCAAACCAGATGGATTTGATGACTTGGAAATGCTGATAGATGCACTCTGTCAAAGAGGTCTGAGAAATAGGACCAAGATAGGGGAGGCTCAAGCTTTTTGTGAACTAGGAGAAGACAACGTCCAAATGATGTTTAATGACTTTCACTCAACAAGTGTTGTCGTAGGATGCCGTAGTTTGGATTTCCTCCCTCTTCCAAGAATTCAAGGAATCCAGCCCTATGCGCCTCAAAGGGTTCTTAGGCAATTTGGGAGAGTATAAACTAAGCCTGCAACTGTTCATATGAATTGTTACATCACCGACTATGAAGAATATGACAAAGTTCCCAAGGCTAAGGAAATCTGCCATAACTGGAAGACACCCAAGATAATAGGTCTGCAAACATTAGCCAAAGATAGGTTTGATCCCGGGCATGTGGATGGCTAAAAAGAATGGGTGAAAGTAAACATTAAATAAATAGCTATATCAGAATAACGGGTCAATTCTAAACCCAGTATCCATCTACAATTGATAAATCTCCAAGAAGAAATGGCTAGAAGAGAGCGAAAATTTCTTAGAAAACAAGAAGAAGACTAGCGCATCATAGCAGGATTAACTTAGGAACTCAAAGATATGGGAATAGGCATAGCGGAGCTTGACTCCAAAATGACCAACAAAGTCTTGGAGGCTGAGACATTACCAATACATGAACAAGTAGTAAAACTTTAAAGCGACTTTTGGTTAAGCCAATTTGAGCTCAGGTACATCGCCGAAGCATCCAAGAAGAGCAAAACTGAAGAAGGACCCTCATCATCCTATTACTAGTAGCTTCGCCCCTACATGGGTTGGCCTTTATGTATTCACTTTCTATATATGTTCTTGATTTTCCTAAAATTGCCCCTGCGTGGGCATCACTTTTATGCATTTATCCCTTCCCTCAAAATGTACCCCTTTTTTTGGCCAGCTTTGTATCCTTTTAAAGGGAATTTTCCATATATATATGCTATTTTTGGGGGTAATAGAACGACATTAAATACAACATATACGTCTTTCAAAATCGCTTGGCCTACCTTTGGCATAAAAAGGTCACCCAGTTAGGACACAATATTTATTATGATATTATTGCGATATGAATTGTCTTATGTGCTATGCGTGTTGCTAAAATTAAGGAAAATTGGTCCACTCCATTTCAAAGATTTTTTAGAACACCATAGGCAAAAATATAAAGCCCACTATACAAAGTCTGACCAAAGTTACTTCTGATATTATGCCTATCGATGGAGAAAGAAGGTGGCAAAAGTCCAGCCTCCCATGACCAAAGAGGAGATTAACGCGGTATTTATGCACTCTCAAGAATCGTAGTTCTACGACAAAATGATATCAGTAGTTAAAGCTAAGTTCACCAACCTAGTTAAGATTGGTGAAATTATTGAGGAAGGCCTTTGGAGTGGCAAGATTACCAAGGCCTCAGCATCCTCGAGATCGGCAGGATTCCCTAGAAAGATGAAGTATCTTCAGTATCCTCTAGCCAAGCACGAGGCCGTGAAAAACCTTCGGAGCCAATTCCAAGAAATCACTTGTTCCATCTACCCCTCCCATAGCGCCACAAAATCCTCAACCGGATTTATATACTCAACCCATCTACCAAGCTCCACAAACAAATGTTTAACCTATTTACCAAGCTCTACAACCAAATGCGCAACCTACTTACCAAGTACCTCCCTAAACTTCCAAGTGTATCGGAAGTCTCCCGAGAACCAGAACAATTGCCAAGTTCCTCCTCCCGCCAATTTTAATCTATCTCGTCCAAATTTGGAAAAGAAAGTTCCTCGAACTTTTACCCAACTAGCCAAAACCATAACCCACCTATATGAGAGATTGAAGGCTGCCAGATTTATTCAACTCATTTAACCAAACTAGGTAACACCGACTCTCATTTCTTTAAGGCAGATTGGCATTATGCTTACCACTCTGGGGGAGCCAGACACAATACCAAAGATTGCATCGACCTGAGGCACAAGATTCATGATTTTATCAATCAAAAAGTGGTCACAATACAGACAGCACCACCAAATGTTAACAATAACCCACTCCCAAATCACGGGGGAGCAACTGTGAATATGATAGAGGTAGATGAAGAATGAGTTGTAAGAAAATCCATAGTGCCAGCCAGTCCCAAAAATCCAGAGGAGTTGGATAAAGCTGTGGCTGCCTTGAGTATTGTTGAGAAGCCACAATTCATTGTGCTAGCAGCACCAGAATAAGCTTTTGCTCTGGTATCCATGATAGAAGGATTTATAGTCAAGGCTAATGCAGCCCATGATATGACAAGGTTGGGAAGATGTTATATCCCCAATGATTTTGTTAATGATACTTACAATAAGGATCAACAGAAGAGTCCAATCACTGAAGGGGAAGTAGAAGAGTTCTGGAGGAGGATGCAATCGAAAGAGTATTCAATTGTGAAGCATATGGAAAAGACCCCCACCCAAATCTCTATTTGGGAATTAGTCATGAGTTTCTAATACCACAGGAAGGCATTGCTCAGAGTCCTAAACAAAGCCTATGTGACGACAGGTACTAGCACAGAAAACCTAACCGCCATGGTAAGCTGGGTTCAACGTGAGAGCCTTTGATGGAGTTAAAATAGACACTATTAGAGAAGTCAGTCTGTACATCCAAATGGGACCTGCTGAGTTTCGTACAAAATTTCAGGTCATAGACATTACCACCAGTTATAACTTGCTTTTAGGGAAACTGTGGATCCACGAAGCTGGAGCTGTGCTATAGACCTTACATCAGATGGTGAAGTTTGTCTGGAAAGATCATGAGGTGGTAATTCATGGTAAGAAGAGTCACCTAAGCCATCCCAATGGGTGTGTCCCATAATTGAAGAAGTTCTGAGGGGAAGCAACTTTTACACCGTAGAGATTGTCAATCCCACTGGAGAGGATCTCACTTCTCAAGTCCCAATACCACCTATCTATAAGATGCTCATGACAACAATGTTGAGGAGCGGATATGAGCTAAGTTTTAGGTTAGAAAAAAATTATGATGGCATGACTGAGCCAATAAGCATCCCTGGACAGCTGACCAAGCGCGGATTAGGGTATGTGGCCCGAAAAGACAAGGCAGAAATCAAAGAAAAGAAGTAGTTAGGATTGTCAAAGCCGCTACCCCATCTATATCAGTCATTCCCAGTGCGAATTGGTCCCCCAAGTGACGGTATAGAGGATGGAATAGGAGACTTGTTCGAGTAATGTCATGCTATAACAGAAGAAATCCCCAAAGCAACCATGATTAAGGATGCCATGCCTAGCGAAAAGTTGCAGAACTGGGCCGCAACACCTCTTATGACTCTTTATTTGTCTGGGTAGACAAAGACTTTATTTTTATGAAAATTAGTGATGGTCCGGATGAGGCCCCGTGACCCACCCTTTATGTTTTTAATTTTCTAATACTATTTTACCGCTTTCCAAAAGGCATGGACCTGTATTCATATGGGTTATAGCTATAGTTTGTAAATATTTCTGGATTTCAATGAAAAACCTCCTTATTTCAAAACATTTGCTATTTATTTACTTGTTATTATCTAACTCATTTTGTTTTGGTTTCAGTAATAATAAGTTAAAACCTGCCAATGTCATGTCATGTCAAGAGCTTAATGAACAAATCGAGCTAGATGACGATGATTTTGAAGAATATGATAAAGAAACTATGGTCCCTGAATAGTTGACAGAAGATCTAGAAGATTTTGGAAGCCGAGAAAGACCCACTTAGAGAAAACCGAGGTGGTCAATCTAGGAGACAACAAAGAGGTCAAAGAAACCAGAATCAATGTCCATCTGATAGAAGCACTAAAAAGAGAACTCATCAGATTACTTCAAGAATACATTGATATATTTACTTGGGCCTACAATGACATGTCAGGGCTGAGCACAAATATAGTCTCTGACAAGCTGCCTATCAATCCAGGGTTTGATCCAATCTAGTAGAAGACCTGAAAGTTCAAGCCTGATTTGAGTTTGAAGATTAAGGAAGAAGTTACCAAACAGATACAATCCGGAGTGGTAGAAGTCACGAAGTATCTTACTTGGTTGGCTAACATTGTCCCAGTGCCCAAGAAGGATGGGAAAATCAGGATCTGCATTGACTATTGAGACCTGAATAAGGCTAGTCCTAAGGATAACTTTCCATTGTCCAATATCCACATCCTTATTGATAACTGCACAAAGCATGAGATGCAGTCATTCATGGATAGTTTTGCTGGGTACCACCAGATCTTAATGGATGAAGAAAACGCGGAGAAAATAGCCTTCATCACAACTTGGGGTGTTTATCATTATTGGGTGATGCCGTTTGGTCTTAAGAATGAAGGTGCCATATACATGCTGGCCATGACAACTATATTCCATGACATGATTCACAAGGAGATTGAAGTGTACGTGGATAATGTAATTATCAAATCCCATGAGAGTTTGGATCACTTGACTCATTTAAGAAAGTTCTTTGATCAGCTACGGAAATATAATTTGAAGTTAAACCCTGCCAAGTGTGCTTTTGAGGTGCCAACTGGCAAGTTGTTGGGCTTCATAGTCAGTAGGAGGGGCATCGAGCTCAACCCTTTGAAGATCAAAGCGATTCAAGGGTTTCCTCCCCCGAAGACCAAGAAAGAAGTCATGAGTTTCTTGGGGAGATTGAATTATATTAGCCGATTCATAACTCAGTCAACGGTTAGTTGTGAACCCATGTTCAAGTTGTTGAAGAAGGATGCGCCAACTAGATGGACTGAGGAATGCCAATAGGCTTTTGATTGTATCTAGAATTATTTATCCAGTCCACTGGTATTGGTCCCTCCAAGAGAAGGAAGTCCATTGTTAATGTATTTGTCAGTCTCAGAAAATGCATTTGGGTGCGTCCTAGAGCAACATGATAAAAGTGAAAAGAAAGAATGAGCAATTTATTACTTGAGCAAGAAGTTCACTCTGTACGAGGCTCATTATACTTTGTTGGAAAGGACTTGTTGTGCTTTGACTTGGGTTGCCCAGAATTTGAGACATTATTTATCGTCCTACACGACGTATCTCATTTCCAGAATGGACCCTCTAAAGTACATATTCCAAAAGGCCATGCCTATAAGGAAATTGGCCAAGTGGCAAATGTTGCTAAGTGAGTTTGACATTGTATTTGTGTCTTTGGCCTATAATGACCTGTTCAGTCATTATTAAAAGGCACTTCATATTGGGTGGGTTATTCATGCGAAGAAATGGGTTAGAAAACTTCTAGGTTGAGGAGTTAGAAATCTTGGGCTAGGCTAGTCTCGGATGAATTTTGAGCAAGGTAAGGTCTAGGGAAATCCGAGTGCGGATTAAGTATTATACCTTGGATCGAGCTAGTTTTTCTTTTAGCCAAGACCTTAAGGAGTCCGGGGAACTTTTCAAAAATGAATTCGGGTGAGTAGAACTCCCGATATCGAAGTTGACATAAAAGGGTTGGCACAAAATGTAAGGATTTCAAAGTGTGTTGAGAAATGAGCCATTTGTGTGGATTTTTCGAGGTTCTGTTTTGTGTCAACCGCTATGAAAGTTTTCACAGTGCTATAGCATCCTCCGCTATAGCAGAGAAATTATTGCTATAGCAGAAATTAATGTCGATCAGCACTGCTATAGTGGTAGGTTTCGCTATGGCGGTACCACTATAGCAGAGCGTGAACCGCTATAGCGCAGTGATGGGATCAAAAAACTCAAAAATGGGTTTTACATTTTTATTCTCGCCCATTTAGCCCCAAAACAGATGAGGGTTACTCCAAGAACCCTCTTTGGCTACTCCAAGGCTTGAGAGTCATGAGGAAGGGAGATTTTGGCTAAAAAGATGCGAAACCATAGATTTTTGGCCTATCATCCATCAAGGAATGCCTTCACGGAGCAAGAAATTGCACTGCGCAGCTACTTGTAGTGCATGTAGGCTAAGTTTTCTTCATGAGTAGATTGACCTGTTTTCATTTTGTACTTATTATATAGACTAAAAAGGAGAATCCATGCCTAGGCCTTCGAGCACTGAGTCTGGAGGATTTGTTATGGTTGAATTGGTTTAACTAGAAATGGTTAGGTTGTGATAATATGTGGTAATATTCCGGGTTGTCATTATTTATTGTGTGTTGTATGATGATAAACTCCAAGGTCTAGAGTGTCGAGAAGGTTTGGGGAACCGGGGAAATTAATGACAGGTTAAAGAGGGAATTCTCTGAAATATTTGTTATAAAGGAAGTAGAATGTCATAAATGGTTGAATTACCAAGGTTAGGGGAGGTCTTCCCCATGTTGTAATTCGGTCCTAGGAGAAGGGTCAGGAATAGGTGTATCTACTAGTATGCATTAAGGGGGGAATTGGGCTTAGTCTTCAGACGGGATTCAAGGTTGTGTTTATGTATCCAGAATGGGGGTAGGTGATAGTTATTGATTTCCATTATGCATTGTATGTTCGTGTGCTTTTGCTTAAGTATCGTATGAGTTGCATGCTTAGAGAATAGTTATGAATGTCTAAATGTCTGGATTACAGTCTTGTAAAATAAACTGGTGTTATTGCTTGTTGGTTACAAGTGTGTTTTTGTTCATTGTTTGTGACTGTTGAATTTCTGTGTGACATTCAGTTGGCTCGGGTACCACGCGTGGTGCAGGTTCCTAAATGGTTAGCTCGGGTACCACGCCTGGTACAAGTTATTAAATGGTTAGCTCTGGTACCACGCCTAGTACAAGTTACTAAATGGTTTGCTTGGGTACCACGCCTGGTACAGGTTACTAAATGGTTGGCTCAGGTACCACACCTGGTATAGGTTACTAATTGGTTGGCTCAGGTACCACGCCTGGTACAAGAATTATTTATTGAATTATTGCATTTTGATGATGGTTCCATGAGTGGACCATGTTGTATTCTTGACTTGTGATTGATTATACTGGTCCTTGAGATACCAGGTGGTTGTACATTAATATGGGGGATGTTCCTAGTATAGACCGGGCGTTGCATGTTAATACTAGGTGTTGGTGTAGGGATCTTTGGTCGGTCCAGGAAAAATAAAAAAGGGTATATGTGATAGTTACTTGTTCATTGTTTAAGATGGTTGTGGAACCTATTCCATGTGACTGATAAGTTTAGAAGAAAGACTGAGAGTCTAGAATTATAGTGTTACGATTTTAATAGTTATTTCATTACACATTGGTTCCTTGAGTGAATCGGACATACCTGTAATTGTTGTTTCTTATATGTTGGGTTCCTGAGAGGGCCAGGAGTTATTATTATCTATCGTATAGTTGGTACTTGAAGGATCGGGTTAGTGTGCGTAAGTGACAAGGTAGTTCTCCTGCTAATAGGGGTCGCATGTTATTGTCATAGATTATGTCCTAGGGATCCTTGTTGGTCCGAGTTATGTAAAAAGGATATATGTTTGTTGTAACTGAGAATTGTCAATGTCGGTTAGACTTGTTACGTGTGGTTGATAAGCTAAGGAGGAGACTTGTGGTCTGGTTATAATGTTGACTTTGGATACTTGTCGAGTATGGCCCTGGGAGTCATTGGGGAAGTTTTGTACTAGTAGGTGGCGGTACGACGAGTGCGATCTACGTCACTAAGTAGTGGGGTTTACTCCAGATTATTGAGTCATAGTGGTTGACTTGGGTAAGAAAATGGTAGTCTGGGTATGGACATAAATGTTGGGAATGGTAAGGGTGACTTGGGAAGTCTAAGGGTTAAGGTGACTTGGGAAGTCTAAGGTTTAAGGTGACTTGGGAAGTCTAAGGGTTAAGGTGACTTGGGAAGTCTAAGGGTTAAGGTGACTTGGGAAGTCTAAGGGTTAAGGTGACTTGGGAAGTCTAAGGGTTAAGATGACTTGGTAAGTCTAAGGGTTAAGGTGACTTGGGAAGTCTAAGGGTTAAGTGTGACTTGGGAAGTCGTAAGTGTCAGGGTGTAGAGTTAGAGAGCGGAGTTGGCAACGAAAGGGTTAGGAAGGCTCGAGTTCAAATTAGGGTTTGATAAAAGTGGATGTTGAGGGATTGAAGTGTTATAGTTAAATGTGTATTTCCCTTGATTTCTTATATGATGGTATGAGTGGATTCGGGTCAACCGATAATGCCTAGCAGTACGTGTGTTTATACTGATTCTACTCTTTCTATACCTTTTTAGTTATAGTCTGGTTGCAGGGTTGGTGATGTTCCATAGGTACATGACGATGGTGATCTCCAGTAGCTCTTACTTCTTATTCTATGGTGGAGTTGTTTCCTTTTACATTTTTCTTGTAATACCCTTGTAGTAACTCTTGTACTGACTTAGACTAGAACTTAGGCAGGGTGTATGTATTTTAAAATGAGGTTAAGGTGACTTGGTAAGTCTAAGGGTTAAGGTGACTTGGGAAGTCTAAGGGTTAAGTATGACTTGGGAAGTCCTAGGTGTCAGGGTGTAGAGTTAGAGAGCGGAGTTGGCAACGAAAGGGTTAGGAAGGCTCGAGTTCAAAGTAGGGTTTGATAAAAGTGGATGTTGAGGGATTGAAGTGTTATAGTTAAATGTGTATTTCCCTTGATTTCTTATATGATGGTATGAGTGGATTCGGGTCAACCGATAATGCCTAGCAGTACGTGTGTTTATACTGATTCTACTCTTTCTATACCTTTTTAGTTATAGTCTGGTTGCAGGGTTGGTGATGTTCCATAGGTACATGACGATGGTGATCTCCAGTAGCTCTTACTTCTTATTCTATGGTGGAGTTGTGTCCTTTTACATTTTTCTTGTAATACCCTTGTAGTAACTCTTATACTGACTTAGACTAGAACTAGGCTGGGTGTATATATTTTAAAATGAGGTTTTTCTGCATTATATTGTAAATTTTTTCATGTGATAAAAAGAGTTATTTATGGTTTTCCTTTATTTTTCACATTACTTGTTGGATCGGGTGGTAAGGGTTCTCCTATCTAGGTGGATTAGAGTAGGTTCCCGCATAGCCTGGTAGTTGGGTCGGATGGAAATCTTGTGCTAGGCTAGTTTCGGATGAATTCTGAGCAAGGTAATGTCTAGGGAAATTCGAGTGTGGGATATGGTATTATATCTTGGGTTGAGCTAGTTTTTCCATTAGCCAAGACCTTAAGGAGTCCGGGGGACTTTTTGAAAATGAATTCGGGTGAGTAGAACTCCCGATATCGAAGTTGACGTGAAAGGGTTAGCACGAAACATCAGGATTTTAAAGTGTGTTGTGAAACGGGCCATTTGTGGGGACTTTCCGAGGTTCTGTTCCATGTCAACCGCTATGGCGGTTGACACAGCACTATAGCATCCTCTGCTAAAGCAAAGAAATTACCGCTATAGTGGAAGTCAATAACGGTCACCACCGCTATAGCGGTAGGTTCCGCTATGGCAGTACCACTATAGCTGAGCATGGACCGCTATAGCTGAGCGACAGGATCAGAAAACTCAAAAATGGGTTTTATATTTTTATTCTCTCCTATTCAGCCCCAAAGCAGACGAGGGTTACTCCAAGAACCCTCCTTGGCTGCTCCAAGGCTTGGGATTCATGGGGAGGGGAGATTCCAGCTAAAAGGATGCGAAACCATGGATTTTAGGACCGTCATCCATCCAGGAACGCCTTCACGGAGCCAAATATTTGACTACACAATTGCTTGGCGTCCAGGTAGGCTAGGTTTTCTTTATGAGTAGATTGACCTATTTTCATTTTGTACTTATTGTATCGTTCGAAAAGGAGAATCCATGCCTAGGCCTTCGGGCACGGAGTCAGGAGGATTTGTTGTGGTTGAATTAGAAATGGTTGGGTTGTGATAGTGTGTAGTAATATTCTGGGTTGTCATGATTTATTGTGTGTTGTAGGATGATAAAATCCAAGGTCTAGAGTGTCGAGAAGGTTTGGGGAACCAAGGAAATCTTGGGAAATTAATGACAGGCTTAAGAGGGAATTCTCTGAAATGTTTGTTATAAAGAAAGTAGAATATCATAAATGGTTGAATTACCAGGGTTAGAGGAGGTCTTCCCCATGTTGTAATTCGGTCCTAGGAGAAGGGTCAGGAATAGGTGTATCTACTAGTATGCATTAAGGGGGAAATTGGGCTTAGTCTTCAGACGGGATTCAAGGTTGGGTTTATGTACCCAGAATGGGGGTAGGTGATGGTTATTGATTACCATTATGCATTGTATGTTCGTGTGCTTTTGCTTAAGTATAGTATGAGTTGTATGCTTAGGGAATAGTTATGAATGTCTAAATGTCCAGATAGCAGTCTTGTAAAATAAACTGGATGTAATTGCTTATTGGGTACAAGTGTGTTTTTGTTCATTGTTTGTGACTGTTGGATTTTTGTGTGACATTCGGTTGGCTCGGGTACCACGCCTGGTACAAGTTACTAAATGGTTGGCTCGGGTACCACGCCTGGTACAGGTTACTAAATTATTGGGTCAGGTACCACACTTAGTACAGGTTACTAAATGGTTAGCTTGGGTACCACGCCTGGTACAGGTTACTAAATGGTTGGCTCGAGTACCATGCCTGGAATAGGTTACTAATTGGTTGGCTTGGGTACCATGCCTGGTACGGGAATTATTTATTGAATTGTTGCATTTTGATGATGATTCCATTAGTGGACCAGGTTGTATTCTTGACTTGTTATTGATTATACTGGTCCTTGAGAGACCGAGTGGTTGCACTTAAATATGAGGGATGGTCCTGGGGTGGACCGGGCATTGCATGTTAACACTAGGTGTTGGTGTAGGGATCCTTGGTCGGTCCAGGAAAGATAAAAAAAGGGTAAATGCGATTGTTGCTTGTTCATTGTTTAAGATGGTTGTGGAACCTATTCCATGTGATTGATAAGTTTAGAAGGAAGACGGAGAGTCTTGAATTATAGTGTTACGGTTTTACTTATCGTTTCATTACACATTGGTTCCTTGAGTGAACCAGACATACCTGCGATTGTTGTTCCTTATATGTTGGGTTCCTGAGAGGGCCGGGATTTATTATTATTTGTCGTCTAGTTGGTCCTTGAATGACCGGGTTAGTGTGTATAAGTGACAAGGTAGTTCTTCTGCGAATAGGGGTCACATGTTATTGGCATAGATGATGTCTTAGGGATCCTTGTTGGTCCGGGTTATATAAAAAGGATATATGTTTGTTGTAACTGAGAATTGTCAATGTCAGTTACACTTGTTACGTGCGGTTAATAAGCTAAGGAGGAGACCTATGGTCTGGTTATAATGTTGACTGTGGATACTTGTCGAGTATGGCCATAGGGTCATTGGGACAATTTTGTACTAGTAGGTGGCGGTACAACGGGTGCGATCTATGTCACTAAGTAGTAAGGTTGACTTCGGGTTGTTAAGTCATAGTGGTTAACTTGGGTAAGAAAATGGTAGTCCGGGTATGGACATAGATGTTGGCAATGGTAGGGGTGACTTGGGAAGTCTAAGGGTTAAGGTGACTTGGGAAGTCTAAGGGTTAAGGTGACTTGGGAAATCTAAGGGTTAAGATGACTTGGGAAGTCTAAGGGTTAAGTGTGACTTGGGAAGTCCTAGGTGTCAGGGATTAGAGTTAGAGAGGGGAGTTGGCAGTGGAAGGGTTAGAAAGGCTCGAGTTCGAAGCAGGGTTTGATAAAAGTGGACGTTGAGGGATTGAAGCGTTATAGTTAAATGTATATTTCCCTTGATTTCTTATATGATGGTATGAGTGGATTCGGGTCAACTGATGATGCCTACCAGTACGTGTGTTTGTATTGATTCTACTCTTGCTATACCTTTTTGGGTATAGTTTGGTTGCATGGTTGGTGATGTTTCATAGGTACATGACGATGGTGATCTCCAGCAGCTCCTACTTTTTGTTCTATGGTTGAGTTGTGTCTTTTTACATTTTTCTTGTAATACCCTTGTAGTAGCTCTTGTACCGGCTTAGACTAGAACCTAGGGAGGGTGTATGTATTTTGAAAAGAGGTTTTCCGCATTATATTGTAAACATTTTCATGTGATAAAAAGAGTTATTTATGGTTTTACTTTATTTTCCGCATTACCTATTGGATCGGGTGGTAAGGGTTCTCCTATCTAGGTGGATTAGAGTAGCTGCCCGTACGGCCCGGTAGTTGGGTCATGACAAGGCCTTAGCAGATTATCTGGCGGAAAATCCAGTTGATGAAGATTATGAACCACTCCAAACTTACTTCCCAAATGAAGAGATTTTGTTTGTGGGAGAAGATATTGTAGAAACATACCTCGGTTGGAGATTGTTCTTCAATAGAGCGGTTAACTTCAAAGGTTCATGCATTGTAGAAGTCTTGGTATCAGAAACTTGTCAACATTTCCTGGTGACAGCCAAACTTCATTTTCCGTGCACCAACAATATGGCCAAATATGAAGCTTGTATTCTCGGCATTCAGTTGGCTATTGATATGAATATTCGAGAACTCTTGGTTATTGGTGACTCCGATTTGCTAATTCACCAAGTCCAAGGTGAATGGGCTACGAAAAACTCCAAGATCATATCGTATGTAAAACTGGTACGAAGTCTGCATAATAGGTTCAAAAAGATCGAGTTCAAGCATACTTCGAGGATTCAAAATGAATTTGTTGATGCCTTGGCGACCATATCCTCCATTATTCAGCACCCAGACCAGAATTACATCGATCCGCTAGTGATAAGTCTAAAAGAGCAACCTGCACATTGTGCGCAAGTTGAAGCAGAACCAGATGGAAAGCCATGTTATTATGATATCAAGAGGTATCTAGAATTCGGGATCCATCCTGAAGATGTGACCGCCAACCAAAAGAAGACGATTCACCGGATGACCAACAAATTTTTCTTAAATAGAGAAATCCTTTATAGGAGGACTCCTGATCTTGGATTCTTAAGATGTGTTGACTCTATTGAATCCACAAAGTTACTAGAATAAGTACATGCCAGAGTGTATGGACCTAATATGAATGAGTTCACCTTAGCCAAGAAGATCTTGCGAGCCGGATATTTTTGGATGACTATGGAAAATGACTGTAGCAAGTTCGTACAGAAGTGTCACAAGTGCAAGATCCACGGAGATTTGATTTGAGTGCGCCTAAAGAGCTTCATGCTATGAGCCCACCTAGGCCTTTTGTGGCCTGGGCATGGATGTCATAGATCCAATTGAACCGCCGGCCTCAAATGGACATAGATTCATTTTGGTAGCTATTAACCACTTCACCAAGGGGGTTGAAGCTGCTTCTTACAAGTTCGTGACCAAGAAGGTTGCAACTGACTTTGTCAAGAAAAAATTGATTTGCTAATTCAGAATCCCCGAGTCAATCATCACAGAAAATGGAGCAAATCTGAATAGCCACTTGATGAGAGAGATATGTGAGCAATTCAATATCACTCACCGGAATTCGACCACATACCGTCCATAAATGAATGGAGCTATGGAAGCTGCCAACAAGAATATCAAGAAGATCTTGAGAAAGATGGTCGAAAGCCATCAATCTTTGCATGAGATGTTGCCTTACACTTTGTTAGGATACCGGATGACCGTTAGAACTTCGACTGGAGCGACTCCGTATGTGTTAGTGTATGGGTCAGAAGCGGTGATACCCGTTGAAGTCAAAATACCCTCTCTTAGAATCATTCAAGAAGACGGGCTAAGCAATAAAGAGTGGGTTCACGCCCGTTGTGAACAACTCATGTTGATAGATGAGAAAAGTATGAGTGTCGTATGCCACGGCCAATTGTAGCAGCAACAAATGATTCGTGCATTCAACAAGAGAGTACGAGCTCGTATGTTTGCCATAGGACAACTGGTCCTCAAGCGTATTTTCCCTCACCAAAAGGAATACAAAGGAAAGTTTGCACCAAATTGGCAAGGACCGTACGTCATCCATAAAGTGCTATCTGGAGGAGCCATGATTTTGTCCGAGATGGATGGCCAAGTATGGCCCAAACCGATCAACTCCGATGTTGTGAAGAGATACTATGCCTAAAGATGGTTTTTCTTTCATTTCTTTCCCTATAGTCGCATTTTCTGATTGTAATCATTTTGCACTTTGTGATAGCTCGAAGTATTCCTATCCTATTTGTATGAACTACGTTTGACCTGAATTCTCAAGAATGAGATACATAGGTGGCCTGTGTCGGCTTTGATCAACCCTTTAGAAAAATCTATCTTTCCTTTTTTTGTCTTGAACTACGTGATGATTTGAATTCTCAAGAATGATATACGTAGGCGGACTTTGTCGGCTTCGGTCACCCCTTTATTTATTTCCAATCCTCTCCCATTATAAGTGTGGGAACTATATTTGACCTGATTCTTGCCTCAACGGGATACGTAGGCGCCACAATGGTTCAGTCATATTACCCGAGAAATGGAAACTGGGGCAGAATTTTCAAGAAAGGAATCTCAAAAATTCAGAAGGCGAAGATCGTTCTCCAACCAAGTCAGAATGTAGATTGTGTAAAGAGAGACTCAGATAAATATTGATAGAAAATCTCAAGGTCCCCACAAAGTGTCTTACCAATGGTACAAGGTTCGACATAAAACCTTTAACTGGGGCAGAAATTTTGAGGGGAACCTCAAAATTTCCACCAGGCTTCATTTAAGAGTTCAAAAGACAACTCCAAGAACTCCCCAGCACTGAGAGATCACAGTCTGCTTCAGAAATCTCCAGTTGTGACAGATTTCTTGGAAGCTCATTTCCAAACTCCCCAGCTGGGATGATAAAGGATCTCCAGAGTCCGCCAGCAGTGTGTCAGAGATATCAAGGCTCGAATAAAGGACGTTCGTTGAGCTAGTACATGACATGACAAAATGGGCAGACACGTTTCCAGACCATCCTTCTCAAATCTTTGTTTCCCAAAAACTTGTTTGAAATTTTTTTACAAAAATTAATTTTGCTCCTTTATAATTTGACTCAAGTCTACTGTGACCCGGGGAGTCGAGGACGATAAGTACCCAAGAGTGTAAAGCACTCAAAAAAAGACAAAGCAAGGAGCAGAAGACTGAAGGAGGACAACACAAATCAGTTTTGCCAAAAGCTAACAATTTTTCTGTGTATGCAGGTTGTCCTAAGAAGTGTTAGGGATCCGCGAAAGTCCCTTATTATCCAATGTATCCAAAGCAACACAACGAGACTAGATTCCTTAAAATTGGCGAGAAAAACCAAAATGATGGAAAGAATCTGAAAGAGGCAAAAGATCCTGGAATGGACAAATTTTCTTGTAGTTTGCAGGAACTACCAAATAAAGAGAGATCAGCAACATCCTCGAATCCCCAGCAGATCAGGATGCTATGTCCGGCATCAAAATCAGAGCATCAAATGAGAAATCAGTTACGTCCTCCATAAATCCCCAACGAATCAGAAATCACAACGAACAGACAATGTTCGGAAATGGTATTTGTGGCTGTCCCCAGAAGTGGGTACAACCATTTCATTCACATTTGAAATGATACCTTGCTTGTTTACCTGCCTTGAAAAAAGGATGATTCTTGTAAGTAAAGTTATTTTGATTAAGCTTCATGAACATTGTCTTTAAAAGTTTTCAAATTTGACTGAGGTCACTAGCAAAAGCGACACTGTGTCTACTAATCGTTTGCTTTGAATGCAGATACACACAAAGGAGTCAACATGACAACATAAAAACCAAAGGTGATGTTTTCTACAACTGCTACACATGCCATTGCACGATCATCCACATCATTATCATAATTGCATATCACGAGGACCACGTCGAGATCGTGACCATAATATTATGAGGATCATGTCGCGAGGATCATGTCACAAGGACCATGTCATGAGGACCATATCGCAAGGACCATCATCATCAAATACCGGAGATACACATTCGCTGTAAAGAATATTTCCCTCTATCGGCCTGTTTCAAAAAGGATGACATTTAGAGGCATTCCTAAGTCGCACTTGGTGCACATGATCAACCAAAAAAGCATTTATATCTAATGTTGCATGGAGATGACAGAGTATGACGCTGAGGATACTTGCACATGCATATTCATACCAAAGATATTCAATGCATCCTTATTATTATGCCGTGATGACAGAGTCTAGCGTTCAACATATTTATATCCGACATCGCATGAGACGGTGACGTTGAGGATATCTTTGCTTTATTATCATATTATCACGTAGAAACGTGAAGTCTGGCATTGAGCATGTTTATATCCGATATCGCGTGAGACGGTGGAGCCTAATATTGAGGATATCTTTATTTTATTATCATATTATCACATAGAGATAACATAGTCTGGCGTTAACCATATTTATATCCAATATCGCATGAGACAGCGAAGTCTGATGTCGAGGATATTTATGTATCCTTATTCATTATCACATAGAGACAGCGAAGTCTCACATTGAAGGATGTCTATACATTCAAGAGCATCGATGGCCAGAAGATGCGACTATATTTTATCGTGTGGAAAAGGCCTTGTCACCCCCGATGATCAAATAACGCTTGCCGTCGAGGTCGAAAGCATATAGCCTGAGGGATATCTATAAGATGCCATCCAAGTCGAATGATAAACCGGATTTCCCAAAATTTGGAAGGCCAATGGTCGTCTTAAAGTCACAGGGATATCTGAAAGTGGATAGTGTGCAAGATTGCCCAAAACTTGTCAGACTGAGAGTTATCTGTAAGACGCAGCGATATCTGAAACCAGATAGTGTGCAAGATTTCCCAAGAGTTGGCGGTTCAAGGATAATGCGTAAGTCGTAATAATATCCGAAATTGGATTAAAGTGCAAGACTATCAAAAATTAATAGTCCAAGGGTTATCTATAAGCCACGACATATCCACATTGATATTGTGCAGGACTACCCAAAGACTAACAATTCAAGGGAAATCTGTGAGGCGAATTACATCTAAGATCGGATAAAAGTGCAGGATTACCCCAAAAACTGATAAATTAAGGAACATCTGTAAGCCACCTCTATCCAAAGTTGGAGGATGTGCAAGATTACTCGAAAGCCGACGAATTAAGAGACATCTGTAAGCCACCTCTATCCAAAGTCGGATGACGTGCTTAATTACCCAAAGCCTGACAATTCAGGGATATCCATAAGTCACGTCAACATGAATGATGCACAAGACTTACTCCAAAGACACATGAAAAGACTGCTACCAATAGCTATGAGGGCTATCACATTCAAGAGGATGCTACAAGCGGTTACGAGGACCATTACATCACAACGGCTACGAAGCTCGTCATAGTCCAACCTCTACAAAGGCAATTCTATCTGACAGCCACGAAGGCTATCATATTTATTTTGTCATGGAAGTTGTTATTTCCTAAGACAGGGACATAAAAGGATGACATTGCCTTCAAGATTTGACACATCTAGAAAATAAGGTACGAGAGCTATCTCCCCTTTCTCAAACTGCTTTTACTACTAACGATCTTATTTCAAATATTGTCGAGAGCATCCAAGAGAATGAAAATCTCAAACCATAACAATAGGTACAAAACACGTCAAAAGGACGTCACAATATCGAATTCACATATAACCCAAGGATAAGGTTTGACAAAGAAACTACCTCTCCAATTGGAATTACGTTACTACTAACGATTTTCTTTTGAGATGTTGTCGAGAGCATCCGAAAAGGAAATAATTCTAAAAAAAAACCACAGGTGCGGACTACGCCAAAAAGGATGACGCATCACAACATGGAACTTTTTTTTAGCAGCAAACTGGGACATAGTCCAAAGAGGAATATCAAACTCTTTGGATGCGAGATGAGGAATGACTTTCACCGCCATCAAACCACACCCCTATCAAAAGGCATGTGGGTATTCCTATTGTGGAGTTTTTAGTTTCGCATCCAGAGTACTTTCTGAACTCACACTAGAAGCAATATTCCTTCTCTTCAAATCCGGGTGACAATACACCTGGATCTTTGGAAATTATGTTCAGGTAAATTCTTACTTATGGGTGTGAAGCACGCCACATTCATAGTTGAGAGGTTACAAGACTCTTTTCTATAGCTCAATTCATTTGTCACTCATCCTGGACCAAAGGTTATCCTAACATAAAGATTGCCTTTTCCATCGATTGAGTCGAACTACAAGCAGCCTGATTCCCTGAGTCCAGGGATATATAGGCGGGCTCTATATTAAAAATTCGATTGCATTCCAAACCCCCCAATCCTCTTAATCCCCCAGCTTTCCGATCTCTCCTTAATCAAAAGTCAGAATAACTACTGAATTTCTTCAAAACAAATCATGCATAAAATCAAGCATCTTGAAATACAAGTGGCTTGAATTCTCATGTAACCTGAGATATGTAGGAAACTCGATATCGGAGTTCGGCCATAATTCCTTGAAATTTGTGCTAAAACCAACCTCTTTCTAAAGATCAATCTGTCACGACCTAATTTCTCAGTCATGATGACATCTATAACCCTCCCAGTAGGCGAACCAATTCCTGTAGCCCAGAACGGTCAGTAATGGGCTACTATCTAACAAGCTAAGTGGAAGAACAGTTTAAATAAGCGGAAGCAAGGGAACAAGATAAAGAAAATGGATAACAGGAATAATATAACACTGCGGAAGCTAAACGAAACCCAAAACCTGGTATCATAGCATATAAGAGCAAGATCTACATAAGGAGTACAAGGGTCCAAAAGTAATATATACAAAGTTGTCTCCGAGTAGTAATAGAGTACAAAATATATAGAATAAACTAAAGCTAAGCTCCAATCGACAAGAGCTCACCCTCAGTCCATAGTATCACCAAAATAGCACCTCGCATGAGTCTCCCACGAGCTAACGACGATGGCCCACACTAGGATCTGCACCAGAAGATGCAGTGTGTAGGGAGAGCACCAAATGCGAAGCATAATGTACCAAGTAGGTATCATAGGCCGACTGGGCACATATAAGATAAAAGAGCAATAATAGACAGAATAGAAACAAGAAGTCACAAAAATTAATGAAAAAGGTACAAAGGAACTAGCCCAGAGGGAAGAAAACATAATAACATACAAGGCTAGCAAGTAGGATATATACACACAGGCACAGGTGGGAGTAAGAAATAACACACCTGGGATCCTTGCAATAAAAGTATAGACATAATAAGTTTTAGAAATGGATGGTATACCGATAACCTCAAGTATATGGGAAAAAAGGGCGAAGAGTAAAGGTAGACATGCTCGAAAAACAGGAAACAACAACCAAACTAATCATATCAATCTTAAGTCCAAAAACCAACAGCCTAGCAATACCCAACTCCACACTTATAACAGTAATGGGGAACAATTCTGTAATAAAATAACAAGAGTCTACCTACAGTCCCCCAGCCGCCCATACAACCGAGGAACACAAAAAAGTGAAAACAAACCCTCTGCATCCCATACTACCGGAGCGTACAATCAACAAACAGCGAACAAGGGTGGTACCTCACACAGATGAATGATATGCTATGAAATGCCAAGATCGTGCAATATCAGTGTCAGTATGTTACCCCTTCCGGTGCCCCAAAGGTCCAGTAAAGGCGGGATCCATGAAAGGACTTCTCCCGAGTACATCTAATCCGCCGTAAACCCCTACCCCCGGTCACCCTTTTTGCCCGTAGCGCTTGGACCGGAGCTACAGGGTCCATGGAGGTCTACTCGTAGACCACATACTACACTATAACCTCACAATACCGTCTGGAGTACCACCGGATCCAAACTAGTCACCAATGCTCGAAATGAATGCTTGAACCCTATCCAGGTCTAACTCAATGAAATAAATACAGTAAATCCTCTCCAAGGGTGCTTGGGCGTCTCCGAGTCTAAAATAATAGTAAAACAGGTCTGACACTTGGCTTTACCGAGTCTAATCTCATTTCTTTATAAGTAGCAGAACTTAATCGGGTACCTCGGTCCACCCGAGGCCCATATAAGATACGAAAACTGTGACATCTCTCTCCTTTAATCTTTCTTACCCCAAGAAGATCCATAAAAAGGGATATCAAATCGTTTCATAACACATTTTACCAAAAAAAAGGCCCCCGAGGCCATGCAAGGGTTGGAAAACATAATGGATGGGCCCAAAGCCAAAACCGTAGTAAAATCAAGTAGAAAGTGCTTTATATGCATGATAAAAGATATGTTCAATCACAAATAGTGGCCCCACGGCTCACAACCAACCTATCGGCCCTGCACAGGCCCCACAACTACTCAACAAGCATAACCAACCTAAAAGGATATTTCGATGTCCGGGACTCGCAGACATTCCCAATAACCCACCGTCTATGTTCCAGAGTCAACAAGGCCTCACAGGACCACAAGGGTGACAATATCAACTACTAAGAATACTACACACAACGGAGGAAAGAAATGGGATGAATCATGGAAAAGCTAATAACCCAACCCAAGGATGCCAGCTAGTACAATTTTATCTGATATATGCTAACTCTAGGAGTTTAGACCGTAACCTACCTCTCGTCCGACGATAAGCTGCTCGAACAACAACATCCAAGCCTAAATCGCTCTGAGAGATCCCGAATGACAATCAAACTATCACAAACATAAATAAAACGTTAAGACGAGTCCAACGATACCCATATTTCCATAATTATAGTCGGGTCAAAATCTGGGTAAAAAATGGACCTGTGGGGCCCACAACCTGAAACCCAAAACAAAAAAGAGCACGATGACCCCAATGATGCCAAGAAGGCATGCTCCAAAATTGAGCACAATTGGCTAGGAGGAGGCTCCAAAACAGCCCGCTCAACTTGGGGTTTGAAGGTAGAATTTTAAGAACTAGAAACGGAAATTAGGCGAGAATTACTTACCAAAAAAATGGAATATCAGACCAAGATGAATAATTTACCACACCCACGAACATGCACCAGCTACAAGGCAGATACTACAACAATTTCCAAGCTTGGGGTGAGCAACAATGGTGGATTTTAAGGAAGGAACAAGAGAATTCAAGGAGGAAGAAAGCTTACCAAAAGACGAAGAACTACGGAAAATCAACAAACAAACGATTCCCCAAGGTTTAGGATTGATATAGGAGCAATTTAGGAGAGTATTTTAGGAGTTGGAGTTGAGAAGAGTTGAGAAAATGAACTGCAAAAATGAAAGCAACGAAATATATATTTTCTGGAAATTGGCCAGCACTATCGGCGCTCAAGGCCTGCCACAGGCCAGCGCGATCGCGCTGTCTGGGCGCCGTTGGCGCTGAAGGCCAGGCCTGCAACTATTTTTTGCAATTTTTAAAAACTCTACGGGGCATTTTGGGCACAATCGTAAATCGATATTTGAAAACCAATAATTCTAACAGAGTGGAAACGATGTTCCGGACTCAACGAAATCGACAAAACTTCCATACGAAGTCGTTTCGGAGAAGTGTTGACCCAAGTCAACACTAACAAAAAGGAACTCAAAGGCTCAAAATGAGTCTGGCTCACCCGGAACCCAAACCAACCACCCTCATAACCCAAACTCAACATTCCGGAGCTGATGGAATCATCAGATTTCGAATACGACACTCCGATCATCGAAAGTCACCCAAAGCTACACTTTCAACTCCAAATGGCCTGAAAACAGAGAAAACCACACAAAACCACACCAGAAGTTCTCAGGCCTCAACTGAAGGTCCAACTAGACCAAACTCAATGCTACAGAGCTAACAAAACTGTCAGAATTCAATTCCGAGCACATTACTTAAGAATGTTGACTTAAGTCAATGATATTCTAAGTTAAAGCTCTAAAACAGGAAAAAGGAATAACAACAAAACGAATGACTAGGGCACCGAACTACCGGTCCCAACAAGCCATAATGACTTGGGGCCGCTACAGAAAAGCTCTAACAGTACAATGAATGCAACATCCACTACTAAAAAGACTTTCATCCTCGAAATTCAAGAAGAAGGGAGTACTTGAAGGCTCGAACAACTGTGGATACTGAGCACGCAACTCACTCTCGGCCTCCCAAGTAGCCTCCTCGACCAGACGATGTCTCCACTGAACCTTCATAACCAGAATCTCTCTAGATCTCAACCTCCTGATATCTTTAGCCAGAATAGCTATCAGCTCCTCAACAAATAACAAACTCTCGTCTAATTGAACTGAATCCTAATGCAACACATGAGACTCATCTGGCACATACCGGTGCAACATCGTGACATGGAAAACTAGGTGAATAGCTGAAAACATTGGAGGCAAAGCCAACATGTAGGCAACACTACCAATCCTCTATAGAATCTCAAACGACCCAATAGACCTGGGGCTAAGCTTGCCCCACCGACCAAATCTCATCATGCCCTTCACGAGCAATACTCGAAGGAAAACCAAGTCACCAACACTGAACTCCAAGACACGAAGTCTATGATCAGCGTAGCTCTTCTGCCTACTCTGGGCTGCTCTAAGTCTATCCTGAATCAAATGAACTTGGTCCAAGGAATCTCTAAGCAAATTTGTACTCTGCGGTTTGGACTCTAACCCATCAAACCAACCAATCAGCGATATACAACGCCTACCATACAAGGCCTCGAAAGGTGCCATGCCGATGCTCTAATGGAAACTATTATTATAATCAAACTCGGCCAAAGGCACAAATAGATCTCATGAACCCCCAAAGTCAAGTATACAAGCCCGTAGCATGTCCTCCAGGACCTAAATAGTCCTCTCGGACTGGCCATCTGTCTGAGGGTGGAAAGCAGTACTAAGCTGAACCTCCGTACCCAAATCTCTTTGTATAGCTCTCCAGAACTGAGATGTGAACTGTGTGCCGCAGTCTAAAATAATAGAAGCTGGGACCCCGTGCAACTGAACAACCTCACTAATGTAAATCTGAGCTAACCTCTCAACACCGTAGGAAGTCTGAACCGGTAAGAAGTGGGCCGACTTAGTCAACCGATCCACAATCACCAAAATAGAATCAAAACCCCGAGAAGTACGAGGTAAACCAACAACGAAGTCCATAGTAATACCTTCCCACTTCCACTCGGGAATGGGAAGTCTCTGCATCAAGCCACCCTATCTCATGTGCTTGAACTTAACCTTCTGACAGTTCAAGCACCGAGATACAAACTCTGTTGCATCCTGCTTCATACCACACCACCAATAAAGCTGTCTCAAATCTTTATACATCTTCACCACGCTAGGGTGAATGGAATATCTAGAGCAATGTGCCTCACGGAGTATCAACTGAATCAAACCACCAACCCTCGGAACACAAAGTCGGCCATCAAACCTCAGAATACCATCAGAACCCAAAGTAGCCCGGCTGGCCTCTTCCTGAACTACCTGATCCCGAAGGTCACACAAACTCTGATCCTCAAACTGTCAGCTCTGAATCTGATCAACTAGAGTGGAACGGACCTCAACACTAGCAAGCACTTTTCTAGGATCCGACAAGTCACCTAACCAATCAGTTAGCCAAGGACTGGATGTCAAAGGCCAACAGTCGCTCAGAAACTATAAGTGAAGCTAGACTGCCCATACTCACTGCCTTCTGACTCAAGGCATCCGCTACCATGTTTGCCTTGCCCGGATGGTATAGAATAGTGAAATCATAGTCCTTCAGTATCTCAATCCATCTCCTCTGCCTCAAGTTCAGCTCCCGCTGGCTTGTAATGTACTGAAGACTACGGTGATCGATGAATATCTCACAGTGAACTCCATATAAATAGTGCCTCCAGATCTTGAGCATGAAAACTACCGCCGCCAACTCCAAGTCGTGAGTAGGGTAGTTGCGCTTGTGAACCTTCATCTTCCTCGATGCATATGCTATCACTCGACCCTGCTGCATCAACACACAACCAAGACCGACCCCTAAAGCATCACAATACACAGAGAAACTCTGACCCTCAACCAGCAAAGTCAAAACTGGAGCTGAAGTCAATAAGGCCTTAAGCCACACTGATCTGACCACTGGAATGGGACATCCTTCCTGGTCAGCATAGTCAAGGGTGATGTTATGGAAGAAAATCCCTCAATGAACCGTCTGTAGTACCCGGCTAAACCAACAAAGCTGCGAACCTCGGTAGGAGTAGTAGGTCTAGGCCAGTCACGAACCACATAAATCTTACATGGGTCAACTCTAATCCCATCCTTAAGCACCACGTGCCCTAGGAATGCAACTGACTCGAGCCAAAACTCACACTTTGAGAACTTGGCATAAACCCGATGACCACTCAAAGTCTGAAGTACAGTCATCAAGTGATGCTCATGCTCGTCCCTACTCCTCGAGAATATCAGAATGTCATCAATGAAGACTATCACGAATATATCCAGGTACGGGCTAAGCACCCTATGCATCAAATCCATAAAGGTTTCAGGGGCATTAGTCAACCTAAAAGACATCACCAGGAACTCATAGTGGCCATAACGTGTCCTGAATGCTGTCTTAGGGATGTCCTCCGCCCTAATCCTCAACTGATGGTAGCCAGACCTCAAATCAATCTTCGAAAACACAACTGAACCCTGGAGCTAATCAAATAAGTCATCAATCCTCGGCATTGAATACCTATTCTTCACATTCACCTTATTCAACTGTCGATAGTCAATACACATCCGCATCGACCCACCCTTCTTCTTCCCAAAGAGAACAAGTGCACCCCAAGGAGACACACTCGGTCTAATAAACCCTTTAGCTAACAAGTCTTGGAGCTGCTTCTTAAGCTCTCTCAACTCAGCAGGAGCCATATGGTAGGGAGGAATAGAAATGGGCCTGGTGCCCAGCTCTAACTCAATGGAAAAATCAACATCTCTCTCAGGTGGAAGGCCTGGCAGGTCGGTAGGAAACACATCTAGGAAGTCTCTAACCACAGGAACAGACTCATGAGATGAAGGGTCAGCACTAGCATCGTAGACATATGCTAGATAAGCTAAACGCCCATGGGAAATCAACTTCCTAGCCCGAAGACAAGAGATGATCCCAGACGGTGCATGGCTAACAAAACCCTACCACACAACCGGGGATACACCGGGCACGACTATGGTAACGGTCTTGGCATAACAATCCAAAACCGCACAGTGAGGGGATAACAAGTCCATGCCCAGTATTACATCAAAATCTAGCATATCAAGTATCATCAAATCACCTTAAGTCTCCAAATCACCAACAGATATCACACAGGATCTCATAATCCGATCCACTACTAAAGAATCTCCTACTGGAGTCGAAACAGAAACAACAAGAGATAATGGCTCACTAGCCAACCCCAAATAAGGCAGAAAGTAGGCAGATACATATGAACAAGTAGATCCAAGATCAAACAAAGCATAAGCTGGCTTACGATATACAAAAATTATACCTGTAATCACGGCATTCGAGGCCTCTACCTCTGGTCTCCCAGGGACCGCATAGAACTGAAGACACTTCCACCTACCCGACCGCCATCCCTACCACCTGCTCTACCACGTGGGGCACCAACCCTAGCCTAACTAACACCCCCTTTAGTTGGAGGCTGAACTGCTCGTAAAGGCTCTACCGACGGAGCAGCTGGTTGAACTGTACCCCGCTGAGGGTAATTTTTCGCATAGTGACCCACTACCCAACACTCATAGCAAGTCCCTGACGTCCTAAAGTGTCGAGATGGACTGGCAGAACCTGAATGGACACCACGACCTGATGCCCTGGAAGATGCACCCCTCGAAGACTGACCGCTCTGGCCCTGATGGCTACTATGACCCTGCTTAAATGGAGTACTACCCATAGCCTGAAGTGAAGCCTGAACCGGCCGGCTGGACTGACCCTGATGTTGCTGTGGTAGATAACCTCGGCCCCACTGGCCCGAACCTCTGCCCCCCTAACGGGAACCACTGTAGCCACCCTGATGTCGAGGCCTCTTATCTCTGGACCTAAAGTCATAACGACGCATATCCTCTACCGTGCCAGCATAATCTGCAATGGCCTAAAATTACCTACCACTGCAACCAATATCTCGGCTGGCTCTCTAAATTCTAACCTCAATCCCCAAACAAACCTGTGAATCCTGTCTGGCTCAGTAGGAATGATCATAGCTCCAAATGGTGATAACTGATGAAAATGGGTCTCATACTTAGATACGGTCATAGACCCCTGCATAAGCCGAGTAAACTGCTCCCTGTGACGCTCACAATCACTCTGAAGCAAGAACTCAGCCATAAAGGCCTCATAGAACTCAGACCAGGTCAAATGAGGCAATGTAGAAGATTTGCAAGCAACTTGTGCCCTCCACCACAACTTCGCTGGGCCCTCCAGCTGATAGGTAGTATAGCCAACCCCGTGAGTCTCCAATAAGCCCAAGTGGTGCAACATTTCCTCACAGGTAGTAATGAAGTCATGTGGGTCCTGACCTGGTGTACCAGCAAACCTCAGCGGTACCAATCTCAGAAATCTACTCAAAGCCTTTTACTCTCCATCTGTCATAGTTGGGCGAGGAGCAAGAGGTTGTGCAACTGATGGGACTTGAATAACCTCGGCACTGGTAGCCGCAGTAGCAGGCCACGCTCCTAAACTTAGAACACCCAGGGCTGCCCCCTGAGTGGATTTCTGGGCTATCTCAGAAGGACGCTCCCCAATTATACCCAAAAACTGAACAAGTAAACCCTGAATATCCGAAGACTGAGCTGGGGCTGAAGCTAGCATAGAAACTGATGTTGGAACTAGTACTGGAGCTGGTGGTACCTGGGCTGCCCCCGGGTTCTCATACTGCTGCTATAGAGTGAACTCTGACTCGTAGTCATGCTCGGACTCTATCTCAACCCTAGCATCCCTAACTGGTGTCGTTGCTCTAGGGCATCCACGACCCCTACCCCTACCTTTGCGACCACACCAATCCCTAGCTGGAGTCAGGGGTGTAGGGGCAGAAGGCTCTCCTCCACCAGAAGTTGAAGATCTCGTACGAACCATCTGTGGAAGAGTGAACCAGAGTAAGTAATATTTCCAGGAACCTTCAAGGATACTATGCACGAGATAGAAATAAGAAAAATCCAATTCTTTCTAAGATGTCACTGTAGCCTCTCGAAGATTGAGTACGGACGTCTCCGCCTCAATCCGCAGGACTCTACTAGACATTAGCTCCTATACCGATGACACTGGTGAACCTGGGGCTTTGATACTAAGCTGTCATGACCCAATTTCTCAGTCATGATGACACCTATAACCCTCCCAGTAGGCGAACCAATTCCTGTAGCCTGGAACGGTCAGTAATGGGCTACTATCTAACAAGCTAAGTGGAAGAACAGTTTAAATAAGCGGAAGCAAGAGAACAAGATAAAGAAAATGGATAACAAGAATAATATAACACTACGGAAGCTAAACGAAACCCAAAACCTGGTATCATAGCATATAAGAGCAAGATCTACGTAAGGAGTACAAGGGTCCAAAAGTAATATATACAAAGTTGTCTCCGAGTAGTAATAGAGTACAAAATATACAGAATAAACTAAAGCTAAGCTCCAATCGACAAGAGCTCACCCTCAGTCCATAGTATCACCAAAATAACACCTCGCATGAGTCTCCCACGAGCTAACGACGATGGCCCACACTAGGATCTGCACCAGAAGATGCAGTGTGTAGGGAGAGCACCAAATGCGAAGCATAATGTACCAAGTAGGTATCATAGGCCGACTGGGCACATATAAGATAAAAGAGCAATAATAGACATAATAGAAATAAGAAGTCACAAAAATCAATGAAAAAGGTACACAGGAACTAGCCCAGAGGGAAGACAACAGAATAATATACAAGGATAACAAGTAGGATATATACACACAGGCACATGTGGGAGTAAGAAATAACATACTTGGGATCCTTGCAATAACAGTATATACATAATAAGTTCTAGAAATGGACGGTATACCGGTAACCTTAAGTATAAGGGGAAAAGGGGCGAAGAGTAAAGGTAGACATGCTCGGAAAACAGGAAATAACAACCAAACTAATCATATCAATATCAAGTCCAGAAACCAACAGCCTAGCAATACCCAACTCCACACTTATAACAGTAATGGGGAACAATTTCGTAGTAAAATAACAAGAGTCTACCTACAGTCCCCCGGCCGCCCATACAACCGAGGAACACAAACAAGTGAAAACAAACCCTCCGACATCCCATACTACCGGAGCGTACAATCAACAAATAGCAAACAATGGTGGTACCTCACACAGATGAATGATATGCTATGAAATGTCAAGATCGTGCAATCTCAGTGTCAGTATGTTACCCTCTCCGGTGCCCCAAAGGTCTAGTAAAAGCGGGATCCATGGAAGGACTTCTCCCGAGTACATCTGCTCCACCGTCAACCCCTACCCCCGATCACTTATTTTCCCGTAGCACTTGGTCCGGAGCGACAGGGTCCATGGAGGTCTACTCATAGATCACATACTACACTATAACCTCACAATACCGTCCGGATTACCACCAGATCCAAACTAGTCACCAATGCTCGAAATGAATGCCTGAACCCTATCCAGGTCTAAATCAATGAAATAAATGCAGTAAATCCCCTCCAAGGGTGCCCGGGCATCTCCGAGTCTAAAATAATAGTAAACAGTTCTGACGCTCGGCTTTACCGCGTCTAATCTCATTTCATTATAAGTAGCAGAACTCAATCGGGAACCTCGGTCCACCCGAGGCCCATATAAAATACAAAAACTATGACATCTCTCTCCTTTAACCTTTCTTACCCTAAGAAGATCCATAAAAAGGGATATCAAACCGTTTCATAACACATTTTACCGAAAATGGGCCCCCAAGACCATGCAAGGGTTGGAAAACATAACTGATGGGACCAAAGCCAAAACCATAGTAAAATCGAGTAGAAAATCCTTTATATGCATGATAAATGATATGTTTAATCACAAACAGTAGCCTCACGGCTCACAACCAACCTATCGGCCCTGCACAGGCCCCGCAGCTACTCAGCAAGCATAACCAGCCTAGAAGGATATTTCTATGTCCGCAACTCCCAGACATTCCCAATAACCCACCTTCTATGTTCCAGAGTCAACAAGGCCTCACAGGACCATAAGGGTGATAATATCAACTACTAAGAATACTACACACAACGGAGGAAAGAAATGGGATAAATCACATAAAAGCGGTCAAGGTCTGTGGTACCAACCTAATAACCCAACCCAAGGATGCAAACTAGTACAATTTTATCCGATATATGCTAATTCTAGGAGTTTAGACCGTAACCTACGTATCGTCCGACGACAAGCTGCCCGAACAACAACGTCCAAGCCCGAATCACTCCGAGAGATACTGAATAACAATCAAACTATCACAAACATGAATAAAATGTTAAGATGAGTCCAATGATATCCATATTGCCATAATTATAGCCGGGTCAAAATCTGGATTAAAAACGGGTCTGCGAGGCCCACAACCCAAAACCCAAAATGAAAAAGAGCATGATGACCCCAATGATACCAAGAAGGCATGCTCCAAAATTGAGCACAATTGGCTAAGATGAGGCGCCAAAATAGCCCGCTCAACTTAGGGTTTGAAGGTAGAATTTTAAGAACTAGAAACGGAAATTAGGCGAGAATTACTTACCAAAAAGATGGAATATCAGCCCAAGATGGATAATTCACCACATCCACGAACATGCACCAGCTATAAGGCAGCCACTGCAATAATTTCCAAGCTTGGGGTGAGCATCAATGGTGGATTTTAAGGAAGGAACAACAGAATTCAAGGAGGAAGAAGGCTTACCAAAAGACGAAGAACTACGGAAAATCAATGAACAAATGATTCCCCAAGGTTTAGGATTGATATATGAGCAATTTAGGAGAGTATTTTAGGACTTGGAGTTGAGAAGAGTTGAGAAAATAAGCTGCAAAAACGAAAGCAACGAAATATATAATTGCTGGTATTGGCCAGCGCCATCGGCGCTCAAGGCCTGCCACAAGCCAACGCGGTGACGCTGCCTGGGCGCCGTTGACGCTGAAGGCCAGGCCTGCAACTATTTTCTGCAATTTTTGAAAACTCTACGGGGCATTTCGGGCACAATCGAAAACCGATATTCGAAAATCAATAACTCTAATAGAGTGAAAATGATGTTCCGGACTTAACGGAATCGATGAAACTTCCATACAAGGTCGTTTCGCAGAAATGTTGTTCCAAGTCAACACTAACGAAAAGAAACTCAAAGGCTCGAAATGAATCCGGCTCATCCAGAACACGAATCAACCACCCTCCTAACCCAAACTCAACATTCCGGAGCTAATGGAATCGTCGAATTTTAAATACGACACTCCAATCATCGAAAGTCACCCAAAGCTACACTTTCAACTCCAAATGGCCTGAAAACAGAGAAAACCATACAATACCCACACCAAAAATTCTCAGACCTCAACTGAAGGTCCAACTAGACCAAACTCAACGCTACGGAGCTAACAAAACTGTCAAAATTTAATTCCAAGCACGTTAGCTAAGAATGTTGACTAAAGTCAATGATATTCTAAGTTAAAGCTCTAAAATAGGAAAAAGGCAAAACAACCAAATAAATGACCAGGGCACCGAACTACCGATCCCAGCAAGCCATAAATGACTTGGGACCGCTACAAGAAAGCTCTAACAGTACAATGAATGTGTAAATGCGAAGATGACCGGAAGAGTCATCACAAAATTTGTGGTCAGATAAAATTGGGAACGTCAATTCTCTTTGCCGAGGGTTCCTTACATCCACCCTACCCAAAGGGAGGGGCAGTTGTTGACACCCAATTTTTATCCTCCACACTACAAATTAATCTTAAGCTTTTTTTCAATTTTAAACAATTTTGAAATAATTATGTTGTAAAAAAGTAAAATATTCTCCACATCAGCTTTTATAAAGGTTTTTAAGTAAGAATCTATATTTTCCGTATTCAATTATATGGAATTATATAAATTTACTTAAAGAAATTGTGTTAGAAATTAATTCCATGAGAAAATCATTTTAAAAGTCGAAATGCTTAAGTTTTCCTCCAAATTAATTTAAATTAGAGATTAATTGAAGAATTAATTTCATAATTTTAAAGAAAATAATTATGTCTTGAACATAATAATTATTTCAAATCGTTTAAATTAAATAAGCCCAAGTAATTGATTTTGATTAATTTATCTCTATTCAAATTCTAGCCTAATTCCTTGAAATCATTTCAATTTTGGCCGAATTTCCCTAAATCCTTCTTAATTTGATTATCTCCTAAATTCAAAATAGCCACATTTGTACCTTAAACACCCTTATAACCCCTTTGATTTTCAGCCATTTTCTGGCCCAACAACACAACCCGCCTAAGCCCACCCTTTTGTCCCTTAACCCGGTCCAACCCAACAACCTTAACACCATATTACTCTCTCTCTTTTCTTCACGAAACAAAAACAACCAAACGAACCTTTGCTCTCCTTATTCTCCTCTTCTTCAACGAACAAACCCAGAAACCCTAGAGGTGCCACACGATTTTCCCTCTCAAATTCGTACCCAAACGCGTGCTAAGCACGAAAATCGTACCTCGAAGGTACTGGAAACAAGCGACGTGTCCTCAATCCGCGTCCCTCCTTAATCCTTGCTCACAAAATCCCGTCAAATTGTACCAAGAGGGTACAAATTCGTGGGTTTTCCACCTTATCCCTTCAAGAATTCAAATTCCCACTAGGAAATCCCAGAAAACCCCTCAAAATCCTCTCTCCCACACCAAAAACCAGTCCCCAAATCACCCCAAATTCCCTCATATATAAATCCCACTACTCTTAGTGTTGGGGTAATGTTTTCATAGCTAAGAGAACCCGAAAAGGCTTGAGAAAGCTCGGGATTTATTGGCAAAGAAATCAAGTTCTTTTCACACGATTCCGAGGTTAAGAAATTCGAATTCAAAGTTTCTTTCCCAGCGGTGGTAAAGTTTTCCGGTGAAATTTGATTCACGGTTTGCTGCACTAAAGAAGGTAAACATTTCGCTTCTCTTTTAGGTTCTTCGTTTTTTCCTTTCTGTATTTTGAATCATGAATTCCAGTTGATTGTTATCTCATGAGTTAGAAATCTCTGGGCTGGTATTGTTTGATAATATTTGTGCTTTGTAGGAGAAATGCTAGATTTTGTTTTCTTTTTTTTTGCTAATCTCAAACTGTTTTTTGAGATAAACTCTAGAAACATTAGTTGATACTGTTTGTCATCGTGTTTATTTCTGTGTAAGTATTCTCATGAAGATCTTCTTGGTTATCAATACTAAGTAAGAACTCGTGAAGAAATTGGTTCTGGCCTTTGGGATTGCTCTTAAGCCCCTCCCAAAGTGCCTATCATAGTTTCAAGCTTCATTCTATTTGCTTAGTGTTCTCTATATTCTCTTTAAACTAGCCAACTAAGACACATTCTTTTGGTAGTTCATGTGTTATTAAATGATCAAAGTGCTAAAAGTTCTCACTGATCTCTTCATATCATTATAAGACCTCAAAGTTGTATGGAGTCTCTTTGTTTGCCTTCTCTGCTAATTCCTCCATGGCTTAAGAGAAGAAGAGGTAAGAAGAATCTTTGTATCTGAGTTTCCTTCCCTCTTTAAATATGCATAAGGGCTGTATAATGGTTTCTCTGTAGCTTCTCTCACGAGGTTATTTGACCATTGTTAAAAGAATGAAGAATATGTTTTGGGCATGATGTGTACTTGAGTTTTTCTTTACTGTGTCTCATTGTTTCTTTAAAACACCTTATGAAGGAAGTTGTAGGGATCATAGCTATAGATGATAAGTTAAGTGGTTTGACTATCAAATCCAGTCTGAAATTGTGAATTCTGAGTTTCTCTAAACTATCCCATGGTGTTAGCAAAATGTGTGCTTAAGGATTGGGTAGCTTAAAGAATTGAAATCTGCATGTTTATTTGCCTTGTTCTCAAAACTTATAAAAATGAATGATAATTTGAAAACCATGTTTCTTTACCTTTGATTACCAATCTGGTGTTACAGTTTTCAGTGGCATGCCTTAAGTGAATATATGTTCTTGCAAATACTTGGTGTGCTGGACTGTAAAATGAAGCTTTGTGATTATGTTTAGTGTCCATCCTTTGGTTTATTAGCTGACTTGAGTTTATAGCGGGTTAGATGAAATGAAGTCGTGTTTGTTGAAAAATTTAGCATGCTGGTTTCTTGCAAAGTTTGATTAGTCAGTAATTCAGTCTCACTGTTCTGTTACATTATCTTCCTTGCTCCTGTTCGAGAATGGCTAAATCTTGAGGGCTCAAGTTCATGTTTAAATGCAAAATTTATTGTTATTTGAAACACCTTTCTCACATATCTTTATTTAGTTTGTTATAAGCTAGTTATGTTAATTCGCTAACCTGTCTCCTTTATTTTTGTCACATGAATTGCCACGAGGCCATTTGGACTCCCAGTGCATCCTCCCTGCATTTCTTTATTGGTTCGAAACCCAATATATTTCATCGAGTCATCCAAGGAAGCTAATATATGGCCTGATGTGAGCTGATATACAATGATATACAGTCTAAAAAATAGGCAGGTATGCCTATAAAAGTTGGGCCAAAGCCCACTACTTGAGCAGCAGTAGAAGCAGTCCATAAAGGGATTAAAAGACTTGGATAAATAGGACCAAGGTCCAGCGTTTGGCAGCAGAATGGACTTAAAGCCTAAAATTTAGTTTAGGATAGGTTATGGACTGAATGTCCAAAATAATTAAGCCCAAAGCTTAATCTTTTCTTCACTCTTTAAACTCTTTACTTTGTATTAGTTAGAATTATCTTGTATAATTTGGACTGACATTTCAACTTGGTTGAGTTTTCCCTAAGTGAGTGCCTTTCGTGTATTCAAAACTTTTCTTTATAATGAAATTTTCCTCATAATTAACGTAAATTCATTTTCTTTAAAAAACTTTTGAGTATGTTTCCCTCTTAATAACATTCACTACTTCCTTTAATTGTTACTAAAGTTCGACTTTTACTTGTCTTTAAGTTAGAATACTTTGTTATACTCCCATGTTTTCGAAAACAATAATTTTTCAAAGTTAGTCAAAAAGTTAGTTTTAAACAAAATTGGATAATCGCAAGTTAGCGGATGCTTTTAATGCCTTAAAAATCTTCTAAAAGTGTTAATATGAACCTCTTACCCCAAATCTTTTAATCTTTGAAATCTTTTATCTATTTTAAGACTTCAAAGATCTTTTCAAGTTTTTCTTTAATTAAATTAAGTGGCGACTCTTGATTTTACATAAAATTATTTTGAAATTTTACTTAGTTTTGAAATGATTTTTTCAAGTCAAACAACTATTTTTTTCAAAAAATAATTATACAATTGAGCTTGGATATTGGATATTAGCATACAATGAATGAAAATTTGAATTACCCAATTTGTATAATCTCTTATTTCCTTAGCATGAGTGACTAGTTTTCTTGTCTAGGGGTATATGTATGATGGGTAGTTGAATTTTGGTATGAGTCTTATTCAATTGTGCTTATAATTGCTAAATTGATATGGATCTATTGAATTCTCCATGTTTTAATTCTAAAATTGATGGTTTCAAACATTAATTAAAATTACTCGATTGTGTTCTTACTTGAAAGAGAAGTTCATGATTTTGGATGAGAATTCAATAGTGGGTACTTGAGATTTTCACCTAAATTGAGGCTAGAAATAACTCAATTTGTTGAAAAATACCCATTTAAGAGTCTAAGCTAGAGATACTGTGACTTTTCCAAGGTTGTATTGGTTGGTTGTTGTTGAAACCATGGTGCTCTAATAGATACCATTGGATAAATGTTTGTGAGAATGAAAGATTGACATTCATGATTAAAACCAATGCTACCCATATCGTTTATTAAGAATTTGCATAATTAGGCAAGTACCTTAACTCATGTTTAAATCCCATCAGAAACATACCCCTAGTAGTCCTCTCAATTGATAAAAACCCCTTGTTTACTTTATTATTTTATTCGAATTGTGATTGTGATAGATTTCCAATTCTTAGAGTTCCCCCCATTTTACTTTTTATTGTTGTTTGAACGAATACTCTATTGGTGATTGATATACGATAATCTTTTGGCGACACTACTATTCTCTATGGGATCGACTCCGACACTCGTTGGGAATATAAATTTTGTTTTTCTCTGACAATAGATATCACCTCCTATAGGAGAGTAAGTTGATTTCTGTGTTGGGGTGTGAACACTGGTGCAAACTGCACCAGCCAGTGTACGTGTCACACAGAACTTTGCCTCCCATTCCAGTGAACTGGCACCATTTATCAATAAGGTGCCACACCTTATGCGTTTCACAAATAAAGATCTGTGCGTCGCATGTGAAATGCACAAGAAAACAGTTGGAACTTTTAGATTCTTTATGTTCTTGTGTGTTACGCATGTGATTTGCAGAGCAATCTCAGCACCAAACACAAACACCAATAATAACAGGGCTAAACATCTTATGACCAAAACCAAATCATTCGGGTACTCAGACTTCCCCGGAATCTATCAACACATTCAAAAACAAAAGAAGAGCTTAATGATTTTCCTTAAAAAGGACGTTACCCCATCTATCATTGGAAACATCAAGCCTTCAATTGCAAATGAGTAGACACATTCATTCAACAACAATTTCATACCCCTCAACCAAGAACATACACCCACAAGCATAATTAATTAGAATAGAACATGGACATGATGGTGGTAATAATTTTAGCCTCAAACATTAATTTCTAACAAAAACCTCATGAAGAAAGGTAACCCTGGAGCTATTTTGGTAGCTACTATTATGATGGGAGAATATGTCAACTTTGTGGAAATTGCGGCTATGGTGATAAGGAGAAAAATACGTAGAGGTGGTGACTCATTTCCCTACCCGGTGCTCATCAACAAGCTATGTGCTAAGGCCGCAATCCCCTACTTCAGCTGTGACACGCTAACCCCTGCTACTGGTGTGCTTGACCTTGACAAGAAAACATATAGGGATTCTCTCAGGTTCAAAAAGCAGAAATGGCAGCCTCTTGAAGATATTGAGGTTGAGGATACTGATGTTGAGGCCACTGTTTCTTCCCTAGATCAGATTCAGAAGCACCTACTCCAGCGATTTTAGCTTCTACACCTCAGGCACCCCCACCTTCTTCATCAACTTTGACCAGAAAGGGGCTCCACAATATGATTATCTTGATCTATAATCATGATAGGCAGTTAACCGACTTAGCTAACAAGCTGCCTGGTTTAATTGACAAGGCTATCAAGAAGGCCATTAAGGGAGTGGTGGATAGTGTGAGCAAGCTTTGCCAGATGGTGAATGTCATTAAGGGAGCTGTGAAGGAGATCCAGAAGGACATTGATAAGGAACAAGGGAAGTCTACGGTTGATGATGCATATTTGAGTGCCATACCTCCACCGCGGCACACTCCTGTTCCCTTGGATAACTTGTTTGCAACTTATGATGATAATGATACGGAGTTGCCTGACGATTAGGATCCAGTGCTCCAGGATGCTCTCAAAGAGTTGACACTCACTTTGCACTCCCAAAAGGGTAGTGCAGGCACTAGTGCAGAGGCAACAGATATTGATAAGGAGTAGTACTCCCAAGGAGTTGTTTCACCTCTTTCCTTCTTGTTTGTGCTTAGAGCATTGAGGAAAATGCTTATTTTCATGGGGGAGGTAGTGCTTATTTGCTTATGGTTGCCCATGTTTGGGCTTTGAGACATTTTTATTACCCTTGTCGAGCATTGACAATTTTTACTTCCTTGCAAGATATTTTATTTAGCTCTTGTCGAGCATGTGTTAGAGATTGTGATATTGCATGTGCTGGGACTTTTATGTTGTTTTGATGCTTTAATTGTGCCCTCACTAGGCTTGGTATTTTTACTTTTGGTTTGTGTTGACGGGTTGGTCATACGATTCCATTATTTTACTACCCGTGCTTTACAAACGCACTTAGTGCCTTCGCCAAGGCTTGTTTTTAAATAATTCATGAAGCGCTTAAATTGTTGATGGATTTGTTAATAAGAGAGTAGTTAATAAACTCCAAGGGTTTTCTTAATACCACGATTCTTTCCCAAGGAGCAAAATATTTTCTTTATTTTTCTTTTTCTTTTATTTTTATGTTGAACCGGATTGTATTTCTCTATGATAGATTGAGAGACAACTTTCTTAAAGAAAAATGCCAAGTTTTAGTTTTAGATTGAGTCTGTGCTTTGCCCATCCCGAAATGGATCCACCATAAATATTTCTTGGCAAGAGGCTTTTGAAAATTAAAGGAAAGAGGGAAAATAAATTTTGAGGAAAGCATTCTCTTGTCATGAATTGCACACTCTCGATTTGGCTTAATCGATTCACAAACGAGTGTGTAATGAACTCAGAATAGCTTGTCAAAAGTCATTTGTCCCAATTGATTTTGAGACTAATGTTGAAAATTCTTGTGATGTGATGCCTTGTGTGGTGAGGATATCCTTTGATTCTTGTGCATGTGTGTCATCTAGAACTTTCCCCGAATGTGATTCAAGGCAAAATCCTAGATGTGACCGAGCTTGGAAGATGATCTTAGGCCCTCTTTGAATAGCCACTTCACCCAAATGTCTTCACTTGACATTAATCCTAGTGAACCCCTTTGAGCTTGTGACCCTTCTTTGGCACCTTATTGATACTTTGCCCCTTTTGGAACCTCTATTCTTGCACCCACCCTCCCTAATGGTTTGAAAGTGAAACGTAGGTTAAAAGACTAAGTTTGGGGGAGGGGGAGAATTGAAATAATAACATAGGCAAAAGCCTAAGTTTGGGAGTGTATGTACTCAATGTGGAGAAAAAAAGGAATCAAGGTAGCACCTTATGTTTGAATTGAAAATTGCTCCAAAGTCCAATGCAATGAGCAAAATAATAAGAAAAGAATTGGTGCTACCAAGTGTAGGTGATACAAGTAGGGTGAATGATCAAGTTGAAGGGAAAATCTTGGGTTGTGTGAGGGAAAAATAAGGTGAAGTCAAAGTCGAAAATGTGAGTGGTGTTCAAATTAATAACAAAGAGCGTTAGGGAGGTTTAGTTACTTGAGCCAAATGCAATTATCATCTTAGCCCTAGCCAACATCATAACCTATAAGTTCTTAGTAATTCTAAGCTTGGTAACTCTACATTAGTAGCGAATTACATGAAAGGCAAGCCTATGGTTCGACATGTGTGCACTTGAACTTTCTTGAGAGAGTAAGAGTCTTTTTGGTTCTCTTATAATTCCTTGTATTATGAATTGCATGATTGTGAATGAGATTCTCTTTTGTTGTGAGTGATATCATACACTCGAATTGAAACATGAAGTCTCTATTTCAATTGAGAGGAATGAATGAGACAAGTTGTGTGGAAAATCTCAAGGCATACCTTGAAAGTCCATGCCAATAACTTGAGAAGCTTGACAATCTTATTTTAAATGACAAATTCTCCTGATTTTGAATGTGAAATGAAGTCCTTTTGATGAATGTTTTGAAATGATCAATTGCCTTGAGAATATGGTGATCCAAATTGAGATAAGTATTGTAGTTGATTCATTTGTTTGAATCTTTTATTTATTATTTTTTCTAGTTTTTAGAATAGATTAATCTTGTGTACATCCTGGTTGTGTTTGGAGCATAATTCATTCCTTACCTTGTGAGTATCTTTCTTGAGGACAAGCAATAATTCAAGTTTGGGAGTTTGATAAGTTGGTAATCTACCAAATTATTGAGCCTTTATTCATGAACTATTCCCATGTTATGATAAGATTTTGAAGTACTTATTACCTTTATTGATGCAAATGCAGGTACTCATGATCACAAGTAAAAAACAAGAATAATGATCCAAAAGAGCTAAAAAGGAGGTGAAGTGTGAAGATGCTCAAAAGAGAAGAAGAATCTGCCGAGAGGTGCGGCCGTCGTGCAATGCGCACAACGGCTGAAGCGGACCGCACCTCCCTTTGCATGAAGCCTGAAGTCAACCAAATTCACTGGATGGCTGGAATAAAGGTGTGCACATGCACAATGTATGGTGCGACCGCACGTCACACCGCATGTCGCGCCGCACCACGCCCGAGGGGCATTTTTATCAATTTTTATGTGACGTTTTGAGAAGTTTCTAAAACTCAAATTTGATATTGTACTCAGTAGTTTTTCAGTTTTGGAACAAACTTTTTACACATTTTTCAATACTTTTCCATGGAGAGAGGTTTTCAAGGGAAGATAGAGGTGTATTTGCTATTTCTCTTCTTCAACCTTGTGAATCCACCATTATTGTACAAATTGAATTTGGATATTTGATATTAGCATAGAATGAAAAGAAATTTGAATCACCCAATTGGTATAATTTCTTATTTCCTTAGTATGAGTGGCTAGTTTCCTTGTCTAGGGATATGTGTATGATGAGTATTTGAATTTGGGTATGGGTCTTATTTAATTGTGTTTATAATTACTAAATTGATATGGATCTATTGAATTCTCCATGTTTTAACTCCATGCAATATGATGGAAACTGGAACTCCATGCAATCAAAAAATCTCACGGATGTACAACTTGACTAACTTCTCTGCATTATAAGTTACCTAAACTTTGATGAAATGTGCAGACTTAGTCAACCTATCAACAATCATCCATATCGAATCAAACTTTCCCAATGTCCTTGGAAGACCAACCATAAATTTTATCGCTATCTTTTCTACTTCCATTCAGGAATGGACATTCTCTAAAGTGTCCCTCCAGGTCAACGGTGTTCATATTTAACATGCTGATAATTCAGACACTGGGCAACAAAATCAACAATGCCATACTTCATCCTACCCCACCAATAATGTTGTCGCAGATCATGATACATCTTGGTGGCGCCAAGATGTATGAAGTTCTCAAACAATGATCCTCTGTAACGATAGTCTTAATCAAATCATCAATAAGGAGAATACATACACGCCCCTTAATCCTTAACACACCCTCATCATCAATCACGACCTTCTTGGCCTCTCCCTGCAAGACCTTATCACGAATCTTGCTCAACTTAGCATCTTCAAACTCTCTAGCCTTAATCTGCTCCAGAAATGAAGATTATGCCTTAATATAAGCCAAAAATCCACCATACTTAGTCATATTAAGCATGATAAAACTATTAGCTAGAGTTTGAACCTATCTAGCCAACGGACGCCTTGTAGCCTCCAAACAAGCCAGGATACCTATACTGCCTGACTTCCTACTCAAAGCATCAGCTACCATATTCACTTTACTTGGATGGTATAAGATGGTAATATCATAGTCCTTGAGCAGCTCCATCCATCTATGCTGCCTCAAGTTCATATCCCATTGAGTAAGCACATGTTGCAGACTGCGACGATCTATAAATACCTTACAATGGACACCATAAAGATAGTGTTTCCAAATCATAAAAGCAAACACCACCACTGCCAAATCTAAGTTATGCACAGGATAAATTTTTTAATGCACGTTCAACTTCCTGGAAGCATATGCAATGACTTTTTTATCCTGCATAAAAACAACACCCAAATCAGAACGTGAAGCATTATAATAAACAACAAAGTCCTTACCCTCCACAAGCAATGCAAGGATGGGAGATGTGGTCAACAAAGTATTGAGCTTTTGAAAGCTGTTCTCACACTCATCAGACCATTAAAATAGTATATCTTACTGAGTCAAATGAATCAGATGGGAAGCAATAGCAATGAATCCTTTGGAAAATCGATGATAGTAGCTAGCCAACCCCACAAAGCTGCAAATCTCAATCACTGAAGTGGGACTAGCCCAACTCTTTACTTCCTCTACTTTCTAAGGACCAATCATAATTCCCCCCTTCAAAATCACATGCCCCAAGAAGGACATATACATCAACAAAAACTCACACTTAGAGAATTTAGCATATAAATGCTTCTCGTTTAATAACCCCAACACAACTCTCAAATGGTTCTTATATTCTTCCCTACTCTTCAAGTATATCAAAATATCATCAATAAATACTATCACAAAAATGTAAAAAAGATCCCATTCATCAAACTCATAAAAGCAGTTGGTGTATTAGTAAGCCCAAAAAACAACACCAAAAATTCATAACACTCATACCTGGTCCAAAAAGCAATTTTAGGTTTATCCTCAGTCCGAATCTTCAACAGATGATACCCAAATCTCCAGTCAATCTTAGAAAAGACTGGCGCACCTTGAAGCTAATTAAATAAGTCATCTATGCGGGGAAAAGGGTACTTATTTTGAATAGAGATTTTGTTTAGCTGACGATAGTTAATGCACATATGCATATTCCCATATTTCTTTTTCACAAACAACATAGGAGTAGTCCACGGGGAGGCACTTGGATAAATAAATCCCTTACTAAGAAGGTTCTGCAACTGTACTTTCAACTCTCTCAACTCAGTCGAAGCTATTCAATATGTCAAAATAGAAATAGGATGAGTCCTATACTCTAAATCAATGTAGAAGCCAATATCACGGTCTGGTGGAATGCCATATAAATCTATGGGAAACACTTCCAAAAACTCACCGACTATAGAAACTGACCCTATAGATGGGACCTCTGCACTAGTGTCTCGATGATGCACCAAAAATGCCAGACACCCTCTCTCTATTAATTTCTTGGCAGGAATAAAGGATATTATCTTTTTAGAAATAGGTCTAAAATAACCCTTCCACTCAAGTCTAGACATACTGGGAATAACTATGATAATTGTCTTAGCGTAACAATTTGAAATCACATGATAAGGCGACAATAAACTCATCCCCAGAATGACATCACCATATCAAGAATCACTAAGTCTACCCAAGTTTTATACCCCATGAATGTAACAAGACAAGAATGGAAGACTATATCTATAATCATAGAATCACCAATATGGGTAGACACATAAACAATGTTAGGATTGATTTTGAAAACTAAAGTTTCAAAACCTTTTCATAACTTTGGCAAAAATTATTAAATTTCATTAGAAAAATATTAGAGAGTCATCACTTAATTTTTTAGGAAATTAAGAAAACCAAATTATTTAAAAGGTAATTTTGAAAAAAAAGAAAATCTTTATTGAAAATCAGAGTCTAGGTAAGGGTTCAAGTTAAATTTGAAAAAAAATGCTAGGCACTTTTAAAAATTCACAATTTAGCGAATTTATTGGTTAACTTTGGATATTCTCAAGTTATTTCGATAAAAAACTTATTTTTAGAGTGAGTAGAGTTCTATTGTTGCTTATCCATTCTTATTATTCCTAAATGAAATAATTGGAACGTCTAAACTCCAAATAAACTCCAACTTTCAAATTTTATCCAGTTCAAGACCTTGAATTATATAATTAACTCAAATTTTTAAATATGTATTATAAGCTTCTTAATAACTATGAAGGGATATAAAGAATTACCCAAGTCATTTTGTGAGCTTAAGTTTGCCTAAAATTGAATTTTGATAATCAAACATACGAGTGAGTAATTTAAACTATATTATCAAATAAAACTTGACAAATGACTTAAAACCACTGTGAGGATTCATTTAAGTTTAAGATAAAATATTAGCAATCACAATAATGACAATAAAACATAAATAGAACAGTAAAGGTAAATCAAATTGGACTTTCAACCCAAATTCGGTCATCTAGACCGGTATGTATGCAATCCGCTACTATCAAATTTAGACTTTCGACCTAATATCTTCAACTTTGCTGCTTCTGGTTTATTGGCCCTGGGTAAAATATTAGCTTCCCCTTTCGATGTATACCATCTCTTAGGCTGTATACCAACTTCTTTGGACTTGGAAGAGGCTTGACTCAATAAAGATATGTATAGGTGTTGGGTATGTTAACCCAACCTTGGAAAATGCTGGGGGGAGAGTCCATTTGACTCGAAGGATCATCCCATGCAAATAAAACAACAGAAAAATAATTAACAAGTGAGATAGAAAAACAATACAGATTTCCAACTTATAGTTAATTAATGCCTAAATAGAGCCAAGGCAAAGCAATTAGTATAAAATTAGAACCAAAAGACCCAAAATTCAGCTGTTTTAATGACATCTTTTAAAAGGCAGACAAACGGAGAGATCAACTAAAAAATTAATACTTTACTCAAGGATAGATTAGTAACTGTCAAAATTAACAGTTATCATTTCAAGTTGATTTATTTCATAGAAAAATAACAGAACTAGTTCAAAACCATATTTTATCAAACGACTCCACAAATCATTCCATAATTGGTCCAAAACACAACTAAAATGGAAGGAAATAATCGTTTTCTTTCAAGTCTAAAACCAATGCTTAACTCAGATCTCAAAAGAGGGCAGTGAATTAACTTTGTAATATAGGACATATTAGATCCAACTTATCGATCCTTCAGGTACGTGAAAAACAAATTATTCAGTAAACTTAACATTCAAAGGTGAATTATGATTAGTAAAAGATTAATGGTTCACCAAATCTATTGGTTTAAACAAAAACACAAGAAAGTCATGCTTATTTATCTATTACTCAAATTTTAAAATGCTAAATGTGTGAGAACATATGAACATACATTCAAGGACCCACAAAGTTGAAACTTTGAATAAATAGATTACTACTATGTTTTCCAATGATACAATGAAAAGATTTTTAAACAATTTAGCATTCTTCAAATTACGAGAAAATAGCTAAGAAGAAGTATGAAGTAAATGAGTTTAGGCACGTAACATTTATGAAACAGGAAGAAAATTCATTATGGACAGACTAAACATTGTCTAACCTATGATGAACAACAAGTCTAGGTTCAAGTTAACTATATTAACTTCCAACTCAATGATGCAGTTAAGTGAAGGGATTGTGATTATTAAAAGTAAACAAAGATATCATCTTTACAAGGAGGAATCAGAAAGTTGAAAGAGTTTTGAATTGTTTCAGCCAACTTTCCCATTCCGGCAGATGATCATACATTATCACTTAAACAAGTTCGCATTTCTAAAACAAACTAAAATGTCATATTCAAGTTTCTTAAAATTTAACTACCACAAAATATTGGTTGGATTGAAATATACCCAAAATATGAAAAAGAAATAGAACTGAACATTTTTCTAACTAAACTACACAAAAATCAAAATGAAGACAGAAAATAAATACCTAAGCAAAAGAAAGACATACAAGGCTGAAAATAAAAGAAAGAGGAATAGATTTACCTCTTGTTGAGCAGCAAATAAAGACAACGAGTTTGAGGATGATTTCACCTTCACCCGAACGAACTCAGAGATAAAGAATCAACAAAACTTTGAACTATAGCCTCTAATTCTTCAAAGTATGAGGAAAAGACCCTCAAATACTTCGAAAATCCAGAGAGCAATGGGAAATCCCTCTTTTTAGGTTTCAAACCCCGTGAGAAAAATAGTAAAGTGGAGAATTATACAGAACCCCAAGAAACCCAAAACTTTAAGGATTTCCAATATGGAACTGAGTGAAATTTGAAAATTCCTTAGAGATAAGGTTATGAACTGGATTGTACGAAATCTTTGAAAGAAAATCAAAAGAAAAATGAGATGAAATGAGGAAAATTCCACCTTCGTACGGTCGTCAACAGATGAAATTTCCAAAAATGACGAATTGTTGGGGTTAGGGAGGGGGATTTAGAGGCGACTTTCAGAGGATTAGGGTTCGTTGGTTGCTATTGTTGAAGTGTTTGTAGAAGAAGAATAAGGGTCGTTTTGGTTTTCATCGAAATAGAAGAGAAGAAGAGGGGTTTATTGGGCCGGGTCGCTGGTGGGGTTTGGGCTTTGAATGGAGTTCTAAAATGGGTAAGTTGGGTTATAAAATCGATTTCAAGGCTGGCCACTTTACTTTGCAAATGTGGTCAGATTTCGTTTAAGGGATGACATAATTGAATTAAAAATATGGTCAAATTGGTTTAGATAAAATTCGGCCAATCAAATTGAGATAAATAAAATTTCCAATTAATTAGATGAACTTCTTAGTTTTTAATATTATTAAAATAATCATTTTTATCATAAAATTTGATTTATTTTGAATTAAAATCAACAATATTTCCAATTTGGCCATTTTAGAAATGTGATCAGATTAAATGTTATTTCCGTCAAGAATCAATTCCCAAAATGTTCTCTTAAATATAAATTCCATATATTTAATATAGAAATATATATTTCTCTTTAAAATAACAAAGTTAGCCTGAAATTGATTTTGAAATAACACTTTATTTTATGAAATAATTATTTTAAGATAAAGAAGCTCAAAATTAATTCAAAATGTGGAGCAAAAAATTGAGTGTCAAACAACTGCCCCTCTCTTTGGGTAGGATGGATGCAAGGAACACTGGATAAAGAAATTAATGATCCCAATTTTGTTCGACCATTAACTCATCTCTTGGAAAGGTATTGGCACGATATTTGAGAAATTATGGCCGGACCCTGTGTCATGCCCTGAGGCTACTTCCTAGATGCAACTTGGTGCCTAGAGTCACAAGTGACCCCAAGCTAACCCATGGTCTGACATGACTAGGCATTTCTGAAAATATACTAATTATGTAGAAGCTAACTGATTTAAATAAGTAAGTAAGAAGACAATAATCCAATAATCATTTGAATGTATAAGGAACTCCAAGATAGTCTGAATAAATGCCAACTGGAAAAATTGAATCTAGTACTATGTCTGAAAGCCTCTAACTGAAGTGAGTTACTGGGACAAACCCTCAGCTAGCTCTAAATGTCTGAAACTAAAAACAACTAACTAAAATAATAAAATAAGTCATGTCCTGGAATGATGAGGACTCACCACTGACTGCTGAGAGAGATGAGAGATTGAGCTAAGCGCGGTCAGGATGTTTGGTGCCCGAACCTATATCATGATAAGATGCAACACAAAAGTATGTATTAGAACTTTGAATGTACTGAACATGCGAAATATATGCAAAGCTGTAAACATGAATACTGAACATGGAAAATATACTAAAGCATGAAACTGAAGGTAAACTGATGCAATGACCACGTATTGATCATAAAATGTAAAGTACTGAACTGAACTGAAATAACTGAATTTTGAATAAATAGTCAATGTACATACTGAGTCTGGACTGTGGGAGTTAGTATTATCCGACATACCCCAAGCTGAGCTAACTATGGGGCCGACCTGTAACCCTGGCTGGGAGGGTGTCCATACCTTGCCAAGGGTACAAACATAGTCTGGCATGGATCTACTAATCTGATGTCTGACAAGGGACTAGGGTGTAAGCCTAAATTGACGGGTGATCCCTTTATAATCTACAGTGGTGCCATAGTTCTGGGACTTAGGAACTACTACTAAAGGTCTCACCCTAAACTGTCGGGTGACCCTTCATCCTTTTGTCCGCTCGGTGCTAAGTCTACTCCCAATTGGATATAAAAATACTGAATGCAAGTTGAGAATACTGGATCGCTAAAATACTGATTTTAATCTGAGAATGCAATATAATAATACTGAAAACTGATAGCATTTTAAGCCTGAAATATAACTAACTGCATTATTTGTTTAGCATGCATGAATTTAAGGTACTGAAATTACACACATGCCAAGGTTATGAAATTTAGAGTAGATAACTATCCTGAGTTTCCAAGAAACACATGAGGAATCCGATATACAATAATAGAAAGTAAGTTACACTAATTACATAGAATTCAAGAACTCTAGGTCTGAAGAACTAACTGAAATATGAATAACTAAAATGTATCTAGGGACTCAATGGGTGAAAGGAACCCATTGATGAAATCTCACATACCTGGAAGAAGAATCTGCGGAGAAATCCTTGAATTTTTGGGGCTGGACTTGTGAGAACCTTCTGCTTGTTCTTGAGAGAAAGAGCATTTCTTTTTCTCCTATTTTGCTAAGGATCGATTAAGTCTGGGGAGAATGAAGGGATTTGGGTAGTTGTAGGCTTAAATTTAGTCTTAAGTTAGCCAAAATATCATAGCTTAGGCCTTAAAAGGGGTAGGAAAAGTCTAGAATACCCCTGAGAAAATTAAAGAAAACAGCTGAAAAATTTGCGACTCAGGTTCCACATTCAGGTTCTATGGTCCGTGGATGCTTTCACGACTCGTAGAACCTTGTCGTGGTTCTAGGTTTTTTTTGTCATGCTACATGTCTGAGATCCACGAACTGGGTTCATGACTCCTGAAACCATCCACGGTCTGTAGAACCAGTTCATGGTGCTCGAGGGATTGAGGACCCTCAGGTCGGAGATTCACGAGACCATTCCATGACTCGTGGAAATAGGTCATGGTTTCATAGAGACAACTGGGTCTCAGGTCTGCATTCCATGAGTAGGATCTATGACTCATTGATCATTCCACAATTCGTGGTTCTGACTCGTGGTCTTTACCCAAACTTAACTGGTCTCTATCTGAGTTCTGCGGAGGCATTCCATGACTCGTGGACTGTTCCACGGTCCGTGGAAACCATCCGTGGTTCCGGCTGGAACTTGAAAAATTTATTTTCTAATTTTTGTGAGCTGGGTCTAGGCCTGGAGGTTTTTGGGGTGTTACAATATCTCTTCCTTGGGACCTGTAACACCTCAAAATTCGATCCAGCTTTCAAACTCAGAAACTTACAGAATTTTGAAACTTCCAGGGATCACGGGTCAAGTCCATGAGTCATAGAAGGGACTTGTGATTCCAGTCCTGCAGACCACCCTCAGGTCTGAGAACCATGGGTTAGTTTCACGATTCTTGGATGTTTCCATAGGTCGTGGAACCAACCCGTGAAAATCATACAGAGAGTGGTTAATTCTCTAGAAACCACGAATTGGTTCTACGACTCGTGGAAGCTTCCACGAGTCATCCTGTTAAACCGTAGGACTTTATCTGCAACTTGTATTTTGGTCTCAAGAACTACGAGTCCAGTCCACAAACCATGGTTCCTTCTACGGCTCGTGGAAGGGACCCATAGAACCTGAAGCTGAGGTTTTTAACAACTTTTTCTTAATTAAGTCCCATTGGTATTTCTATAATTACCCACCCTTTTAACTCTTAAATGAGATTGCTTTGGCCACTTTTAGTAGGGTTTCTACTCTTATTAGTTTAATTCTTTCATTATCCCTCATTCATCTACCAAATTAGGAAAGGAACTCCTTTAAGCTTCAAGTCTCAAGCTCCAAGATCAAGCCTCCACTTCTTTTCATTTTCAGTTGGTTTAGCTTCAATTAAGGTATATGGGTATTCAATAAGGGGATTCTTTCACCCTTATACCCAAAATCCCAATTCTTCTAAATTGAATTTATGAATTTCAAGTTAGGGTTCTTACCCAATTCTCATGGGTTTTTTTATTAAGTATTTTTTCATGATTCTTCAATAAATTCTATGTTCAATTTCATGATTTACATGAGTTTTGCAATTGATTATTTACCTTATGATTTGAAGGCTAACCGTAGCTAAATTTTGAATGTATGGCTTGATTTAAGAAAAATTGCAGGCATTGATATTTTGATCTCAAGTGTTTATGAAATTGCATGCCAAATTCTTCAAGTTATGAATTTAGAAAGAAAAGTGAATTATGGCTATGCGAAGCCTTAAGACTTATGATTTGAATTTGCATGACATTAGATATGTCCTTATGCTTTTCAACAGTTTTGGCATTAGACATGCCTCTAGTAGTATATGAGCTTTATGTATGTTTTGGGAGTAGTATTTGGCACCGAGCAATGAGGGTTCTAGATAACCCAAGTCCAAAACTACCTTGCCAGCGTAGGTGAAGAGGGTACTCATTAGTTGATAGTGTCTCCTCATGAAGATGGGTCCTAGTTAGTTGAGAGTGTCCCCTTATGAAAGTGGTTCCACACTATGATATGTATAGTACCCCGTGCCTTGGTAAGGTTTGGGGTAGCTTTGCCAACTAGGGTAATATAGTTGGATTCCATGTAGCTCACATGGTCTATTATCGGTTATAAGAAACTCCCGTATGAATGTTTTTAAGTCTTATGCTTTGACATCTTTTACCTTATGCTTAAATTATGATTTTCTTATGACTTCTCTTTTATGCATGATCTCAGTCTTAACTATGTTTCAAGTATGTGTTTACCTCATTTATGCATATCTCACATACTCGGTACATCCTATAGTACTGACGTATATCTTTCGCTGCATCCTCTTGATAATGCAGATTCAGGCTCTTACCTCTGGTTCATGGCTAGACGTTGTCAGTTCTCCAGACTTGGTTGGTGAGTCCTTATTAATCGAGGACCTTAGATATGTTAGTTACTTTTATGTCTTTTCTTGGATTTCTCGAGTTAGTTGGGGTCTTTTCGCATCAACTCTTATGTTAGACTTAGAGGCTTCAGACATAGCTAGTTGTATTCTGGATTGGCATTTCATAGAATTTATCCCATTTCAGTTTATGAATTTTTATCGTCATTATGTATGCTTATGCTATGTTTCTTGTATTAAATAACTGAGTATGCTATGACCAAGGGTCAACTTGGGACACTTGTGGTCCCGGGTCTCGTGTTATGCCTAGGGGTAGTCTCGGGGCGTGATAGGATCATTCATCCTTGAATGAAGACTAAACAAGCTGAGTTTGGAGGGAAAGAGATGCAATCCCTACCAACTGAGTTCTACAAGCTGATATCTAACTGAATTAAGTTCTAAGGACATGAAAGTATACTAAAAATACTAGAATAGCTAAGGGAGTATGATACTGAAACTGTAATGCACATGAGAAAACTGAGAAACTGGAGAGGAACTATTACCTCAAGATGAAACTGGATCAGAAGGAAAGAGGTAAGGGTACTTGGCCATCATAGCCGCCTCTGCTTCCCAAGTAGCTTCCTCAATGGACTTATTCCTCTAAAGTACTTTCACTGAAGCGACCTCCTTATTTCTCAACCTATGAACCTGATGGTAAGGAATCTCTACTGGAACCTCCTTATAAGTGAGGCTATCCTTCACGACCACACTCTCTAATGGCACAATCGTAGTCAGATCACTTACGCACTTTTTCAGCAAAGAGACATGAAAGACTGGATGAACCGCTACTAGTCTGGATGACAACTCTAACTCATAAGGCACATTACCAACCCTCTTCAGGATTCTGTAAGGACCTATATATCTGGGACTTAGCTTCCTTTTCTTACCAAATCTCATCACACCCTTCATGGGTGATACTTTCAGGAAGACCCAATCATCAACCTCAAACTCCAAGTCCCTTCCTCTCATATCTGCATAGGACTTTTGACGACTCTGGTCTGTCTTCAACCTCTCCCTAATAAGATGAACTTTCTTCATAGCCTCATGAACTGAATCTGGACCAATCAATGCTGCTTTACCTACCTTAAACCAGCCATTAGTTGACCTACACCTCCGCCCATAAAGCATCTCATATGGGGCCATCTAAATACTAGAATGGAAACTGTTATTATAGGCGAACTCAATAAGAGGCAAGTGCTCATACAATCACCTTTAAAGTCGATCACGCAAGCTCTTAACATGTCCTCTAAGGTTTTAATGGTATGCTCTTCCTGACCATCCGTCTGAAGATGGAATGTTGTACTGAGATTTGCCTGAGTACCAAGACCTTTCTGAAAGGATCTCCAAAAATGAGACATAAATTGAGTACCCCTATCTAAGATGATAGATAAGCAAACCCCATGCAACCTGACTATCTTGCTGATGTAGAGTCTGGCATAATCCTCTACTGAATCTATAGTCATAACTGCTAAAAAGTGGCTGATTTGGTCACCTTGTCCATAATCACCAAAATGGACTTATGCTATCTGCGAGTATGGGGTAAGCCTATAATAAAATCCATGTTGATAACTTCCCACTTCCAAGTAGGAATGCTAATCTCCTGAGTCACACCTCCCTGTCTCTCGTGTTCTACTTTTACATGCTGACAGTTGGGACACTTGGTCATAAAATCTGTGATATCTCTCTTCATGCCATTCCACCAATAGACTTCCCATAGGTCATGGTACATCTTGGTGGGACCGAGATGAATAAAATATCTGGAATTATGAGCCTCTATCAGGATTTGCTGTTTTAAATCATCCACAATAAGGACATATAAACGACACTGGTAGTGAAGCACACCATCTCCTCCTTGGGAGAAAACCTCTACTCTCTGCTGATGAACCACACCTTTTAACTGAAGTAAGATGGGATCACTATCTTACTTATCCTTTACCTCGACTACTAAAAAGATTTTGACCCATTCAGAACTATCACACCGCCATCTGTTGCATCCGTAAGGCAAACTCCCAGGTGAGAAAGCCTATGAAAGTCCTTAGCCAATTCTTTTCTTTCTTCCTCAACATGAGACACACTACCCATAGACAGTCTGCTGAGGGCATCAACCACAACATTATCTTTACTTGGATGGTAGAGCATATTCATATCATAGTCTTTGAGGAACTTGAGCAATCTTCTCTGATTAAGATTCAACTCTTTCTGGGTGAACACATACTGGAGGCTATTATGATCTGTGAACACATCTACATGGACACCATTCAAGTAATTTCTCCAAATCTTTAATGCAAAAACAACTGCTGTAAGCTCAAGGTCATGATTCGGGTAGTTTTTCTCATGAATCTTAAGCTGTCTGGAGGCATAAACGATAACCTTACCATTTTGCATCAAAACACAGCCCAAGCCAAATCTGGACGCATCACAATAAACCATAAAACCATCCAACCCCTCTGGTAGAGTCAAAACTAGAGCCGTAGTCAACCTGGTTTTCAACTCTATGAAGCTCTTCTCACATTCATCTGATCATTGGAACTTAACCTTTTTCTGGGTCACCATGGTTAATGGGGCAGCTATGGATGAAAACCCCTCAACAAACCTCCTGTAGTAACCAACCAAACCCAAAAAGCTCCTGATGTCTATCGGAGAAGTGGGTCTAGGCCAATTTTTAACTGCCTCTATCTTCTGCGAATCAACACGGATGCCCTCACTAGACACAACATGACAAAGAAAGGCAACTGACTTCAATCAAAACTCACACTTGCTGAATTTTGTGAATAACTGATAATCCTTAAGAGTTTGCAACACAACTCTCAAATAATTTGCATGCTCCTCTTCGCTTCGAGAATATACAAGTATATCATCAATGCAGACAATGGAGAACATGTCCAAGTACTACTTGAACACCATGTTCATCAAATCCATAAAAGTTGTAGGAGCATTCGTTAGTCCAAAAAAAGACATAACTATAAATTCATAGTGACCATACTGAGTTCTGAAGGCTATTTTTGAGATGTCACAATCTCAGACTCTAAGCTGATGATAACTGAATCTGAGGTCAATTTTAGAGAAACAACAGGCGCCCTGAAGCTGGTTGAACAAGTCATCAATCCTGGGGATAGGATACTTATTCTTGATTGTGACCTTGTTCAACTGACGGTAGTCTATGCACATCCTTAGAGAACTATCTTTTTTGCACACAAAGAGAACTGGAGCACCCCACAGCGAGATATTGGGTCTGATAAAGCCCTTATCTAGAAGGTCCTTTAGCTGTTCCTTTAGCTTCTTAAGCTCAGCTAGAGCCATTCTGTAAGGTGGAATTGAGATAGGCTGGGTATCTGGAAGGAGATCTATTCCGAAGTCAATTTTCCCTTTCGGGAGGAACTCTGGGAAGATCTTCTGGAAATACTTCTGAAAACTTGCTAACTACAGGAACTGACTTGAGAGTTGGGGTGTCGGAATCAGAATCCTTAACCTGAACAAGATGATAGATACACCCTTTGGAGATTATTTTTCTGGCCTTAAGGTAAGAGACAAATTGACCTCTAGGCACTGAGGTGTTACCCTTTCATTCTAGGAATGGTTTGTTTGGAAACTGGAATTGAACTATTCTTGTTTTACAATCAGCTGAGGCATAACAGGAATGTAACCAATTTATGCCTAGAATAATGTTGAATAATGTTAAAGTCTATCATTTCTAACTCTACAAGATCGGCTAAGGTGACTTTCTGAGAAACTGTGCCCGGGCAATTTTTGTATACCTCTCTAGCTATGACTGGATCACTAATTAGAGTAGAGACTGAGATGGATTCTGGGAGGATTTTTGGACTAACACCAAAATCTACTGCAATATATGGAGTTATAAAAGAGAGCATAGCTCTGGGGCCTAACAAGGCATATACATCAATACACAAGACTCATAACATACCCATGACCACATCGGGAGAATCCTCCTGGTCTTATCGATTCTGAAGAGCATAGCATCTGTTCTATCTTTGACTACCACCTGCACTAGATGAGACACCCTGCTGAGTCAGGCGACCTGCAGGAGTTGCTGTAGAGTTAGTCTGATTTTGCTGATGAGTATCTCTGCCCCTCTGTGAAGCTGCTGGGCAATCCTTCATCCTGTGACCTGATTTACCATATCCAAAATAGTTCCCACTACCTTCCATGCACTCACCTGGGTGGTTCCTACCATACTTCTTGCAAACTGGATGAGTGCATCCACTAGTGACACTACCTTGGGACGTAGAGCCTAGTGCCTTATCCCGCTGATCCTGTCTGAACTTGGGCACTGGGGCACTAGCAGAAGATGGGGCTAGAGCTGAAGATTTCAGGCAGAACTGAGAGCGATTACCACCATCTTACCTCTATTGAGAATAACTAAAGTCACATGTTCTAGCCCTCTTGTGGTCCCTTCCCTTCAATTTAATCTTTTCCTCCTCAATCTGTTGGGCATTAGTTATCAACCTGAAGATGTCTATCTCTTTCACTAGCATAGCCATCCTGCATTCAGTGACCACATCATCTAAGACACCTGACACAAACTTACTCATCCGAGTTCTGGGGTCAGCTACCGGAGCATACTTGGACAGTTGAGTAAACTTGAGAGAACACTCCTTCATGCTTATATCATTCTGCTTCAAGTTAATGAACTCTTGAACCTTGGCTTCCCTGAGTTCAAGTGGGAAAAACCTATCCAAAAATGCAGTCTAGAAGAGATTCCAATCCATTGGGCCTACATTTATACCATGAGACTCCTTTCATTGCTGATACCAGGTATGAGCCACTCCCTTCAACTAATAAGCGGCTAAGTCTGCACTCTCGACCGGAGTGACATCCATAATCTCTGTCACCTTCTGAATGTCCTCAAGAAAGTACTGTGGATCCTCCTCAGACTTAGAACCATGAAACTTTGGAGGATTCATCCGAGTGAAATCTCGATCCCTAGCTACTGCAGAGTTATTTTAAGGTGGGGCTGGTTCCACGGTGTGCTGGTTAACCTGAGTGGTTATGGAATGAGAAAGTACTTGAAAGGCAGCCCTAAACTCTGCATGAGTGACTTGCTCATTCAGAGGGTTTGCTGGAGTTGGTGGTGCTTGTTGATTGTTGTTCCTGCTTTCGTTTCCCCTTCCATTTGCTCTTCTAGGAGGCATTTTCTATAATACATAGAACATGAATTAGAAAGATATTAAATAGAGTTCATACTCTATAGCACGAGACAGAAAATAAAGAAGGGAAGTTTTTCCTAATGATATCTTATAGTCTCTCCCTCATAAGTGTGGCGCGCTTCACACCCATGAGAAAGACTCTATTCGATGTGGATTTCAGACACCCTAGGACACTTGAACCTGATGCTCTGATACCAAGTTTGTCATACCCCAAGGTTACCCCCTAGATACAACACAGTTTCTAGGATCACAAGTGACCCCAAGCTAACCCATGGTCTGGCATGACTAGATATTTCTGAATAAATATAATAACTATACAGAAGCTAATTGGTTTAAATAAGTAATTAAGAAAAAAATAATCCAATAATCATTTGAATGTATAGGGAACTCTAAGATAGTCTGAATAAACACCAACTGGAAAAGCTGAATCTAGTACTATGTCTGAAAGCCTCTAACTAAAGTGAGTTTCTAGAACAAGACCCCAGCTAACTCTAAAAGTCTGAAACTAAAAGCAACTGATTAAAATAATCAAATAAGTCTTGTCCTTGAATACTGAGGACTCACCACTGACTGCTAATAGAGATGAGAGATTGAGCTAAGCGCGGTCGGGATGCTGGGCGCCTGAACCTGCATCATGATAGGATGCAACACAAAAGTATGTGTCAATACTCTGAATGTACTGAGCATGTGGGATATATGCAAAGCTGTAAACAGGAATAGTGAACAAGGAATATACTGAAGCATGAAACTGAAGGTAAACTGATGCAATGACCACGTATTAATAATAAACTGTAAAGTACTGAACTGAACTGAAATAACTGAATACTGAATAAATAGTGTGGAAGCTACTATTAACTGACATACCCCAAGATGAGCTAACTATGGGGATAACTTGTAATCCTAGATGGGAGGGTGTTCATACCTTGCCAAGGGTACAAACATAGCCTGACATGGATCCACTAATCTGATGTCCAATAAGGGACTAGGGCGTCAAGCCTAAACTGACGAGTGACCCCTTTAGAACCTAAGGTGGCACCGTAATTCTGGGACTTAAGGACTGCTACTAAAGATCTCAGCCTAAACTGATGGGTGAGCCTTCATCCCTTCGTCCACTTGGTACTAAATCTACTCCCAACTTGATATAAAAATACTGAATGCAAGCTGAGAATATTGGATAGCTCAAATACTGATTTTAATCTAAGAATGCAATATAATAATATTGAAAACTGATAGCATTCTAAGCCTGAAATATAACTGACTGCAATATCTGTTTAGCATGCATGAATTTAAGGTACTAAAATTACACACATACTAAGGTTATGAAATTTGCAGTAGATAACTTTCCTGAGTTTCCAAAAAACACATGAGTAATCCAATATACAATAATAAAAAGTGAGTTATACTAATTACATAGAATTCAGGAACTCTAAGTCTAAAGAACTAACTGAAATCGGAATAACTAAACTGTATTTAGGGACTCAATGGGTGAAAGGAACCCATTGATGAAATCCCACATACTTGGAAGAAGAATCTATGGAGAAATCCTTGGATTTTTGGGGCTGGACTTGTGAGAACCTTCTGCTTGTTCTTGAGATAAAGAACATTTCTTTTTCTCCCATTTTTCTAAGGATCGATTAAATCTTGGGGAATGAAGGGATTTGGGTAGTTTTAGGCTTAAAGTTAGTCTTAAGTTAGCCAAAATGTCGTAGCTTAGGCCTTATAATGAGTAGGAAAAGTCTAGAATACCCATGAGGAAATAAAAGAAAACTTCTAGAATTGCAACTCCGGTTCCACGGAGAGGTTCTACGGTCCGTGGATGCTTCCACGACTCGTAGAACCCTATTGTGGTTCCTGGGACTTTTTGTCATATTATAGGTATGAGATCCACGAACTGGGTTCACGACCCATGGAAACATCCATGGTACATAGAACCAGTTCGTGGTTCCTGAGGGATTGATGACCCTTTGGTTTGAGATTCACGAGACCATTGCATGACTCATGGATCATTCCACAATTTGTGAAAACAGGTCGTGATTTTATAGGGACTGTTGGGTCTCAGGTCTGAGTTCCATGAGTGGGATCCATGACTCGTGGATCATTCCACAGTTCATGGTTCTAAATTGTGGTCTTGACCCCAACTTGGCTGGTATTTATCTGAGTTCCACAGAGGCATTCCATGACTCGTAGACTATTACACGGTCTATGGAAACCATCCGTGGTTCCGGCTGGAACTTGGAAAATTTTATTTTTTGTTTTTTCTGAGCTTGGTCTAGGCCTGGAATTTTTGGGGTGTTACACTTTGGTATCGAGTTTCTTACATATCTCAGGTTACATGAGAATTCAGCATACTTGTAGTTTCAAACATTTGATTTTAAGCACGATTTTAAAGATTTCAAAAGCTATCCAGTGTCGAATTATAGAGAGACTGGAGAGCCTAGAAATGAGATAAGAGGGGGGTTTATTAGAATACAATTGAGTTTTAAACATCGAGCCTACCTACATATCCCTGAACTTGGAGAATCAGGTTATTTATAGTTCGACTCAATCAGTTGAAAAGGAAATCTCTTATGTTAAGATAACCTTTGTCGCTTAGGATGAGTGACAAGTGAATTGAGCTATAGAAAAGAGACTTGCATCCTTTCAACTATGAATGTGGTGACCTTAACACCAATAAGTAAGATTTACATGGTCATAATTTCTAAAGCTCTAAGTGCATTGTCACCCAAATTTGTAAAAAGAGGGAAATTACTTCCAGTGTGAGTTTAAAGATTACCCCGAAAGTGAAACTGAAAAAAGAAAGTTGTTAAAAAAAGGAATAACCCATATTTTCTCACAGGGGTGTGGTTTAATTATTGTGGAATTGGATCCTCAACTCACGTCCAAAGAGCTTGATATTTCTCTTCGGATTATGTCCCAGTTTGCTACTAAGAAAAAGTTTCACATTATGTTGCATCTATTTTGACGTTGTCCACACCTGTGGCTTGTGTATGCTATAAATATGTGAGCTAAAATGATTAGTAGAAAATGTAATTATGGTGGTACCATCTTTGTAGTTCTTTGATTGGTTGATAATGTCTTTTGCAACGTCTTATAAATTCAAAATAAAATGGTCTTGTCTGTGTCTATATCTGAGTGTCACCTTGACGCTTTGTATAAATTCATGGAGTCACCTTGATGCTCATGTTGATATGTGGTTCCTCCTTGACGTTGATAGATAAGAGGATTCAATTTGATATTGATAAATAAGTGGAGTCATCTTGATGCAATAAATAAGTGGAGTCACTTTGACGCTAATAAACAAGGGGAGTCATTTTGATACCGATAAATGAGTGGAGCCACTTTGACGTTGATAAATGAAGAGAGTCTCTTTGACGTTGATAAATAAGTGATGTCACCTTGACACTGATAAATGAATAGAATCACTTTGATGCTGATAAATAAGTGGAGTCACTTTGATGCTGATAAATGAATGGAGTTGTTGGGCGACTTCCCACTCACATGCAAGTGTACGTGGTCGTCCAAGTAATATACACTAGTTAGTCTGGATATTGTACCCAAGAGACTTAGGACTAGAAAATGTTCTAATATATTCATATACTGCTAAAATATACAAGTATGAAAGTAACTAGAGTATGAGTTGTGTAGTAGCTAAAGCACTAAAATAAAATGACAGAATTAAATACAAACAAGTAATGATTTTTTCAGTTCCAAGTTTAGAGAGAATTCCAGGGTTACATATTACACAATCATAAGTAGTAGTCATTTGAATCGACTTATTCGTTCACATAGTTGTTGATTCCAGGGTTGATTTTACAACTATGGTCTTCCGAGCCTCTAGTTGCCTATTCAAAATAGCATCACAACTACATCGTTGAGCGGTGATGTGATATCTTATTTTGAAAGAATTTATATATCTTCCCGTATAAACCAAGGAAGGCATTCTAGGTATATTCCTATCCTAGTCGCTAACCTACCCTTTATGTTACAAAAGAGAGGCCTTGCCCCTTATATTCCTCAATATACCTTGTTGATCCTTCTCCCGAGTTCACAACAATGTTATATATTTATCTTAATGGCGGCCAAGCATCAAAATACTAAACACAGGAATATAAGAACAACTAATAATGGCAAACGAACAATCAATACAAATTCATACTAATTAATCATGTGTTTGTAGCCGTAACCCCATAACAAGGGTTCTTAGCCACTCATGCTAATAAAAACACACAAGTAAATATGTTTTCATCCAAAGTTATGGCTAAGAAAAGGAAGAAGATAAGAAACCTAATGGTGAAATCTAATCTCTTCCTTCTGCTCTGAAAATATGACGGAACCCCTACAAAAGACACACAAGGTTCTATTTATAGGGCTTGGGAAATAACCCCTTTTTCTTCTTGGAATCGGACTAGGAAAAAACTAAAATTTTGGTCGAGACAGTGGTTGGCGCGATGCACCATCAGTGCGCTAAGCCTAGGCTTCGACAGTTTTGCTGCTGGGGTGGTGCGCCAACAAGGTGCCAGGATGGCCCTTCAGAAGTTTGGGGCCTGGAGCGCCATGCCAGGTGTGCTCCAGTGCTTACTTTCACTTCTTTGTTTGCTCCCGTGCATTCCTCTACGTCACTTCCATGCTTTACTCTTCCGTTTCATCTTTCCATGGTTACTTTCCTGTGTCATTCCACCTGCAAGCATCTAATCATGTATTTTAGTACAACATATAGCAATTTAATTCAAAACACACAATATATAGTAAGTAATGCTCTTAAAACAAAAGGCAAACACGGGTAAAACACGATAAATGGGCATATAAATATGCCCAAGATCACCACCCCACACTTAAACCTTTGTTCGTCCTCGAACAACTCACTACTCTCTATGTTATGCTTCACCATAGACACCATAGACACCTAAGGAACTCTTTCTCCTCAATTGCAAGCGGCTAAACAATTTTAATCATGCTTTTGTAGTTCATGTAGCGAGCAACATTAAAACAACACTTGTTAGTTTAAAGATCCTTCACTTGAAACAACAAAACCTCTATAACCGACTCTTCATCATAATATCGGGCCAACATATCTATGTGTAAACAACACAAGTAACAATACTACCAAATACATTACATGAGTGCCCTCATAATTTAGTATTACCCCTACGTTTTTAATCACACCTATCTACTTTAAATGGGGCATTTTGAATCAATAAAACACTCACTCTCTCAAAAGATGTTTCAAACATATTATAACATACCATAGGCTTGCCCGTAGTGTATAGTGAATTCAACAAAGCAATCACATTCATGAAATCAAAAGCAATCACATTTAAAATTTCACAAAAATATGGCAAAAACTTTATGGAGATCATGAAACACACATTTGGGGGATTATAACTGATAACAAGTAGATGGGGATACTTTCTACGACATTATTAATCAACACTAACTTACTCCCAAAGGAAAGGTGTTTTCCTTTCCAGGCCTGCAGCTTGTTTTGCACTTTCTTCATAAGTTCTGTAAAGTGGATTTTTCTTTTTCTAGCATGCCCAATTGGACAACCTAGATACATGAGTGAAAATTTACCTTTAGTAAAACCAGTAGTAGATTCTACTTCCTGAATAATTGATTGTGCAGACTTATGGTAGACAAAGAAAGAGCTTTTTTCTTTGTTTATCTTCTGCCCTAACTGTCTCTCATACTCACTAAGTGTGCCCATGATCATATGTAGAGTCTTCTTTTCTGCAGCAACACAGATGATAGTATCATCAGCATAGGCTAGATGATTGATGTTATCACTCTACTTAGGTATCCCAAAGCTCTTAAATCATTATTATTAAAGAGGTTATTCAAAGCTCTAGATAAGACCTCAATAGTTGATATAAAAAGAGCTGGTGATAAAGGGTCACCTTGCTTTACCCATCTAGAAAAATGAAAGAACCCATGAGCTTGCCCATTGATGAGAATATAATATCAGTTATTAGCCACTAACCTCTAACTTATCCACAAAAAGGTTGTTGAAACCTATCTTCTCTAAAACTTTGATAAAAAATCTCCAATCTACTCTATGATAGGCCTTGGCCATGTCTTTTTACAACATTAGCATGTTTGTCTCTCTTTCTAATGTCAGTTATTATCTCTCGAGCAATAAGGACATTCTTAGTAATACTTTTCCCTTTCACAAATCCAGACTAGTTTGGTGAAATGAGCCTGGAAAGAAAAAACTTTCTAGCCTGCCATGAATAATTCTTGAGATGACTTTGTTCAAAAAGTTATTCAAACTGATGGGCCTCATATCAGAAAAAGCCTGTATCACCTCTCTTTTGGGAAGAAGGACCAAGTTTGTATATGTAATAGATTTGGGGAGAGTACATCCTTCAAAAAGGCAATAACTACCTTCACAATATCACTTCCAATAATTTCCCAAAAACATTGATAAAAATGACCAGTAAAACCATCTGGGCCACTAGCACTATCCCCATTAATCTCAAAGACTACTCTTTTAACTTCTTCATAAGTATGACATGCATTCAATCCCATATTCTCCTCCTCTGTGATTAGAAAAGGGATCTTATGAAGTAAGGAGAGCTCTATGTAACCAATATTCCCTATGAATTTTTCTTGGAAGAAAGTAATAGCCTCATCAATAACTTATTCAGCCTCTTCATCCCATGTTCCATCACTTTTCAAGATTCTTTTGATATCTAGTCTCTTTCTTCTTCTATTTACCAGACTATGGAAAAATCCTGTGTTCTTGTCCGCTTTTATGAACCATTGTATCCCAGATTTTTGTCTCCAATATTCCTCCTCATAGTGAAGGTATTTTTTAGCTCTACTTTTGCTTTTTATAGTAATGTTCTATTTGTTATGGTAGGGTTCTCTCCCAAAAGCTCCTCTTTAATTATAAAAATGTCTTCTCTGATGATCAACTTCTTGAAAATGTCACCAAATTTCTCCTTTCCCCATGTTGACAGTGCCATTTTAGTTCTCTTCATCTTCATCTTTAAATTGATGAATACATCTTCAGAATCTTCAGCCACCCAACTAGTTCTCACCACATCTTTGAAGTCTTCCTTTCTAATCCAAAACTTTAGAAATTTGAAAGGTCTATTGACATGTGGTGACTGCCCCAGAGGAAATCAATAAAGGAGCATGGTCAGACCCAGTTCTTGACAAGTGTTGCATCTCCACACAGCCAAAAAGACCTAGAACTACTTGATTAACCACTACTCCGTCTAGTCTTTTGAAGATGCATGCACTATCAGCTCTTCCATTCCACCAGGTGAATGGGCTCCCTTTGAAATTAATGTCAAAAGTTTCACAGGAATTTATACAAAAAGCAAAATCCTCATATTCTTGAGGATTAACAGGGTCAATTTTCTCTTCTTTACTCATTATAACATTGAAATCACCGCCAATAATCTATGGAAGCCTTAGGTTGTAACTGATAGAGTAGATGTCCTCCCACAGACTTAATATTTCCATGACATCATACTTAACATAGACAGTGATGGTGATGAGTGATTGACCTGTCTCTTGAAATGTCAATTGTAGGGTCACCTGTCAGTCTAAATCATCTAGTACCCCCTCATTAATGTTTTCCTGTACAAAAACCATATTTTCCATTTTGATTATAGTTAGCATACTTCATGCCTAATCTCCACTTGTATCTTTGTACATGTCCTGGTTCCTGGAATTATTCCATAAGAGCAATGAGAATGAATTTATGAAATCTGTGAAGCATCTGGACTCTATAAAAGAGTGTTGAGTTCTCATAGACCTAATGTTCCAAACAATTCTTTGTGAATCATTTAATATTGGATTTTAATCCTCTTTTAGGAATCACCCTAGTGGGCTTGCCAGTATCTGCTTTGGCTTTGTGTTTCTTCCCTTTTGTCTGTGCTTGTAAAGATAGGCTTGCTTCCTTCAATATATGTTTAATGTTATGCTGGTTTTCTTCCTCATCCTTCTCTTTAATTCTATCTTCCTCTTTCTTTGTTTCATCATGATTTTCTGCTGTTTATGGAACCTGATAAGAGACAATGTCATGTAGGACCTTTAGAGGTGATTGAGTCAGTTGTAGCTTTGTTATCCCTTTTCAGAGGGTATGATCAGACCATGTTCCACCAGAGTACCTTTCACATGGTATATCCCACTTGATCAGCTATTGTATCCTCATCTATCCCTGATTTGTACACGTATAATGGTTCATGAAAACTAGTTGCTGCTTACAAATTCTCATGATCACTATCAGAGGGATGGGCTAAGACAACTTGTGAGGTAATTTGTTCCTTCTTTCTCTCTATGTATTTCATATTATATTCTCCTTGAGGATATTCACCACCCCTAGCATTGATACCAATATCTTCACTGATTCTGCATGCATCATCTGACCATTGTTCATGGTTTTGTGCAAATCATGTTCTATGACCACCATGGCTGAGTTATCAATGTTGTCTCTGGTATTAAGAGGATTGTTCCCATTTACTTTAATCAACTTTTCTTGTTGTTGGTGTTGTTCTGGGCCCTTTATGATATTGTTGTTGTTTATGATTTTTCTTGTATTTGTATGTACATGTTCCTTTGACTGTGCTACTTTGTTTTCCTCAATTTGATGTATTTTGTCTACAATTACATCTTCCTTATCTGCATTATCATCTTCTTTGTTAGTGATCACTTGTATATCTTGAGAGTCATATACTTGGTCCTCATTGTTCTCCAGGTCATCCTCTACTAGTACATCAAACACATTATTTGTTACAATTGTCTTTGTTGGTGAAGCCACGATTGTGGCAGTATCACTCAAAAAATTATCTGAATCCTCCTCAATTCTGAACCTCCTGTTGGTTGGACTGGTGGCATGCCAGGTAAATTTGCGAAAAACACTTCTAAGAACTCACAACCCACTGGGACTAACCTAATAGGTGGAACCTCTGAACTAGTATCCCGTAGGTGTACTAAAATGCCCAACATCCCCTCTCTACTAACTTCTTAGCACGAATAAAGAATATAATCTTTTTGGAAACAGGGCTACAATCGCCCTTCTACTCAAGTCTAGACATCCTCAAAATCACTATAATCATTGTCTTAGCATGTCAGTCTATCATTTCATGGTAAGGGGACAACCAACTCACCCCAAAATGATATCAAAGTTAACCAAGTCAAGATCACTAAGCCTACTCGGGACTTATACACTATGAACGTAACAAGACGAGAAAGATAGACTCTATCTACCATCACATAATCACCAACATGGTAGAAATATAAACATGAGCATTAAGTAACTCATATATTGTCATCTCACCTACAACAAGGTATGAAAGTAAATAAATTTAGAATCCAGGATAAAATAGAATTGAAATCAATTGGGAGAATACCAGAACCATATATGTGACTACTACAGCGCAGGCTACTGTCTCTGGTGAAGGGATATGAAAACCCTGATACTGCCTAAGCTACCTGATACAAGGACAATTACTCCTATAATGTCCAGTCTCCTTACATGCAAAATAATGTTTACGAGCCTGAATTTGACAAAAAATGTTTGAATAGACTATATATGCCCCAAGGCCGGAGGGCCCAACCAATAACTCATGAGAGTCGTGCTCCCTACTATAGGTACTGCTAGCACTGCTAAGGCTCCAGGGCTTCATACTCGTATGCCCCTCATTCCTCTAAACAAACTCCTCTAAAATCTCCTGAGCAAACCGATCCCATGAGAGGGAAGGTGACCCAACTATCTTACCATTAACAACACTCATCCACCACTCTTTAGCTGGCCCAAACAACTAAAAAGTAGTGAAATCCACTCCATTAGAGTCTGCTAATCCCAACACATGCAACCTCTCGTGGAAACCAACCAGAAAATCATATGCATCAACACTAAGATTCCCATTGAACTGCAGGGCATCCATCCTCCTGAACTCCTCAAACCTCCTCTTCTTCCCTTCCACTGATATAGAGGGCAAGGTTATTGGGCGTGGAGCAATACCTGTTAATAACACACCAACACTAAGAGAGTTTGTGGCACTGACCAACTGCTCATCTGGAGTCTGAAGCCTCGCCGTAGCATGCTAACTAGGAGTTTGAGCCATCCCTTTGATAAATCCCAGCATACAAACCAAGATATCTTAAACCATATGGACCGCAATAAAGCTCAGTAGTTCCTGTGCTGAACTCAGCCTTTCTATTCCAAACCATTACATTATTAAGAATGACCACTGACCTTGAAGATGTGACCGTATTATGGCTCCTAGTTGACTTTGATGATCGTGTCCTTCATCTGGTCTAGCCTTTCCTGAAAACGTCCTCACTATCTGGTGAGAGAAAGGATGGAAGGAGTCAGATAACAAATTTAGATCACCAGATTCCAATTGAAATCAAGTAATGGCACAAAAGAAAGAAAGAATTGAGTTTTTCTAGTGTCTTGTAGCCTCCTGTAGAAAAGTACAAACGTCTCCATACCAGTACACAAGAATCTACTAGACATATTCTTGGACAATGATATCGACAAACCTAGAGCTCTGATACCAACATTTTCACACCTTAAATAGCCGTGAGTGACACCCACACTATACCTCCAGTGAGAGAACCATCTAAGCAAGAGCTTAACCTAGTTAATTAGACATTTTTAGACAATATGATAGCAAAACCAACTCTAATAACGATAGTAGCTGAAAACTAACAAAAAATAGTGCGGAAATATTCAATTATTTGTTACAATCCCCAAGATCTGAAAGTTATTGTACAAAAACTCTAAAACTAAACATATCTAAGATATCAAAAACTAACAAAAATAAGGAAAAGTCTCATTGTCCGAGAGAGGGACAAGAACCAACAAGAAGATCTATGGCTGCCTGAAGATGTAGTGCTCACCTTTGGATCAAATCAGCTATCATCGCTAGATGCAAGGTCTTGTCAAAGCCTCTGGAACATAGTCTGCACTTAGAGAAAGAAGTGTAGGAGTAGCATCAGTACAAACACTATGTGCTGATACGTATCATAGACCGACTCAACATAGTAATAAATATATGTTAGGAATAATAAAACATGTAACAAGTACAACATCACATATTCAACTCAGATAGTTAAGTAGTCACTTCAGCCAGATAAGTCACCCAAGTCCAGTTATATCAATATCAATGAGTAAAAGACCTATAAGGCACCATGATAGACATATGAATGCCAAATCAAAAAGGCATGTAAAATCACCACAACAGACATATAAAGTCATCTCAGAACCTTGCACTTATAAGCAATCACATCTTAAAACATGGATCTTGTCTATGCAAATATTCAACCACTATAATAATTTATTATTTGTACACACATGCTAAAGGGTCTTATTTCTGTCCAATTACCCATAACCTACCAGGGATGCACCAGGGTCCATGTACCCACCAAAACTATTTTCCATTGGCACAATAACACTCACCGAAACCATTTCCCATCAACACAATAACACCCACTGGAACCATTTCCCATTGGCACCATAATAATATGAGTTTCACAAATAACTCGATGTCACTTTCAACCATTAACTATCATACAACAGTAAGAGTGGTATGAATATACATGAGCAAATATATAATAATAGTTCATCAATCACTCAAGTTCACATAATTCCCACATTTCAACCATTTAATTATATCACCAATCATGGAATACTATCAACTAATAATTAATTCTATATAAGTTTTCCATAGCATGACACAATTATACACCTTCTCCCTCTATCAGATAGTCACCACATGTCACGACCCAGACCACCGTGAATGGAACCCACCTAACTCCCAGGTGAGTGAACCATCAATGACCTAGAACTTAACTGCTCTAACAGCTCAAAACCAGTGCAATAAAAATAAACTAGCATAAATATCAAATCAACCAACACTATTATAGATATCCTGCAGAAAATCCCTCCCCAGAACCTGAAAGTCATCGTACCAAAACACTACTAAAATCTAGAATACGGGGATGCAACCCCAAAATAAGCAAGAGTCTAAGCCCGAAACAAGTGGGCTATAACTGAAAATGAAAGAGGCAAAGGTAGCTCGACCGAAATGACTCACCCTTGATGTTTGGAAGTGCTGGGTCTACAAGTGAGGTCGCATGTCAGCCGATGGAAGATTGCATGTACTCACAAAAGAAACACAAGTGCAGAATTAGTACACAACCACCGTGTACTGGTAGGATCATCAGCTAATTCCAAATAAGAAATATATGAACAGTACAATTGCCAAGTAAAAGTACAAGAAACATGTAAACAAGCCAACAAGTATCTCTATACTACAAACCTCTTCCTATCTTGTTCCCACATGTAACCCACCCTTATAACCATGATCAATAATCAATAATAATCAATAAATATACCTTTTTACATATCTCGGACCCACCCTGGGATCCCCCTAAACAACACCTAAGTGTTAAACATCCAACCGGTCTACACGAAGACCAAACTCACAAAGCAATACAATAAAAACCCGGCCTCTCAAGAACCATATGCAATATCATAAAATCATAAACACAACCCAGTCCACTCAGGGAACCATTATTAAAAATACAACAATACAATAAAGTAAACCCGTACCAGGCATGGTACCCAAGCCAACCAGTTAGTATCCCGTACCAGGCATGGTACCCGAGCCAACTATTAGTATTCCCGTACCAGGCATGGTACCCGAGCCAACCGTTAGTATTCCCGTACCATGCGTGGTACCCGAGCAAACCGAATATCACACAAAGCCACAGTCACAAACAATGAACAATCAACACTTATAAACTAACAAGCTATAACACCTAGTTCATTTCACAAGACTGATAACATGACCCTTAGACATTCCTAATCATTCCCTAAGCATGCAACTCATACAATACTCAGATGAAAGTACACAAACATATAATATATACAAGAATCAATAACCATCACCTATCTCGAAATATTCCAAGCTCTACTCAACCAAAGTTTTCCTGTTTTCCAAAGTTCTTGCCGGTTCTTGGTCTAAAATAACACACAATAACAAAAAAGCAATCTTTATGGTCTACAAATTACCCGAATTATGCAAAATCCCTAACCCCAGGCCAACCATGATCATTCCACCCTTTATCGGGCTTTTCCACCATTAATTCACTTATTCCTACCATTTTTATAGATACATTTAAGGAATTAAGGTCACCTGATCATAATCTAAGGAAATTAACAACACCCAAGAACTTCTACACCCTAAAATCCCCTTTTCCCCAGATTCTACCATCCTAGGTCACTCCAAACCTTAACCCAAGTCCACCCCTAGCAATTCTATAGAATAGGAAAGATAGTACAGAGTTTGGGGAGTAGAATCCTTACCTTTAGGACAAAAAATGGTGAAAAACTGATGAAAATTGCCCAAAATCGCCTTGCCTTCTCCCAAAATGTGTTAAAGGAAACTGACTATTTTTGGAGAAGTTTCTGCATTAAATCCCATCATGCTCCACTATAGTGGTCCGCTCCGCTATAGTGGTACCATCGTAGCAGAGCCCACCGCTATGGTAGAGGCTGACCGATGTTGACTTCTGCTATAGCGGTAATTTCTCCGCTATAGCAGAGGTTACTATAGTAGTGTGTCAACTTCTACGGTGGTTGACACGGGATAAAAAGTCATAAAGTCCCCCAAATTGGTCTATTTTACAACACACTCATTTCCCTAACATTTTGGAATAACCCCTTTACATCAACCTCGATACCGAGAGTTTTACTTTCCCGAATTCAATTCCAAAAACTCCTTCGGACTCCTGTATGTCTTAGCTAAATGGAAAACTACCTCAAAATAGGACACGCTACCCAATCCTTGGATTTTCCTGGATCATACTTCACTCCAAAATTGGCCGAGACTAGCCTAGCCCAGAAATTTCAACTCCCAAATTTGAAAGCTTTCTAACCCAAAATTTGGCACAAAAGGTTTACCTGTAATGAAGAACCCAGTCGTTACAACAGATACCAATTTACCCATCGTTCATCCCCAAACGATCCAACCCAAAATTATGGAAATAGAGAAAGGAAAGTGTAGTACCTGAATCCTCAAACAAGTGAGGGTACTTGTCCCGAATGTCCTTTTCGGATTCCCAAGTGGCTTCCTCAATTGGATGATGATTCCATTGAACCTTTACCATACTGATCACCCTTGTCCTCAATTTACGAATATCCCGATCATGAATCAAAATTGGTTCCTCTTCATAGCGAAGATCCTTATCAAATAATGCCTTATCCCACTTGAGGATGTAGTCTCCATCCCCATGGTATCGCTTTAGCATGGATACATGAAATACCAGATGGACGCCCGACAAACTGGGAGGCAGTGCTAACCTGTAAGACACTAGCCCTACAGTCTCAAGAACTTCAAACGGTCCGATGAACCGAGGGCTGAGCTTGCCCTTCTTACCAAAATGCATAACTCCCTTCATTGGTGACACTTTCAATAGCACTTGTTCCCCAACCTGGAAATCTATGCCCCTTACCTTGCGATCTGCATATTCTTTCTGCCTGCTTTAGGCCGTTAGTAACTTGGTCTGAATGCCTCTTACCTTTTCTTGTGCTTCCCTTACCAAGTCCACGCCCAAAGGCTTTATATCGCCTTCCTCAAACCACCCTATAGGTGACCTACAACCCCTCCTATATAGGGCCTCGAATAGAGCCATGTCGATACTGGAGTGGTAGCTATTGTTGTATGAGAACTCACACAATGGTGGAAACTAGTCCCAATGACCCCCGAAATCAATCACACATGCTCTAATCATGTCTTTTAATACCTGGATCGTCCTCTTTGACTGACCATCAGTCTGAGGATGGAAAGTTGTACTAACAGTGAGTTCTGTACCCAACTCTTCATGTAACTTACCCCAAAACTTAGAGGTAAACTGCATACCCCTATCTGAAATGATGGATAGTGACACCTCGTGCAATCTCACGATCTATTTCACATAAATCTTAGCCAATTGCTGCAAATTGTAGTCCACCTTGACCGGAATAAAATGAGTTGACTTGGTCAGCCTGTCTACAGTGACCCAAATAGAGTCATACTTCCCCAAGGTCTTAGGAAGACCCACCACGAAGTCCATGGCTATCCTTTCCCACTTCCACTCTAGAATGGGCATCCTCTAAAGTAGTCATGCAGGTCTTTGGTGCTCATACTTTACCTGCTGACAGTTTTGATATTTGGACACAAAATCAACTATGTCCCTTTTCATCCCGGGCCACCAGTAAAGCTGCCTCAGATCCCTGTACATCATGGTTATACCCAGATGAATTGAATACCACAAGTCATGAGCCTCTACTAACACTTTCTGAATGATGTCCTCAACCCGAGGAACACAAATCCTTCCTCTGATATTTAACACGTTGCCAGAATCCAACGTGGCATCCCTGGACTCTCTGGATATTGCCTTGCTCCAAAGCCTTCTCAACTGCGAATCATGAAACTGGTTGGCCTTTATCTCTTCTATGAATGTGGACTTAACCTCAATACTGGCCAACACCCCACCCTGTTCTGAAATACCTAAGTACATGAACTTAGATTCCATTTCCTGAATCTCCCTTGCCAATGGTCGATTAGACACCCCCAAACAAGCCAAACTACCTATGCTAACTCTCTTCCGGCTCAATGCATTTGCCACCACATTAGCCTTACCCGAATGGTACTGGATGGTCATATCGTAGTCCATTAACAACTCCATCCACCTTCTCTGCCCCAGGTTCAAGTCTTTCTGAGTGAAAATATGCTGCAGGTTGTGATGGTCAGTAAACACCTCACACTTGACACCATAGAGATAGTGTCTCCAAATATTAAGTGCAAATACTACTGTTTCCAACTCTAAATTGTGAGTCGGATAGTTCTTCTCATGAACCTTTAACTTCCTAGAAGCATATGCTATCACATTCCTATCCTGCATCAACATAACACCCAAACCAAAGTGTGAAGCATCACAATAAACAATAAAGTCCTTACCTTCAATCGGCAAAGACAAAATAGGAGCCATGGTCAGAAGTGTCTTGAGATTTTGGAAGCTCTCCTCACACTTGTCAAACCATACAAATGGTACATATTTCTATTTCAGCCTTGTCAGGTGAGTAGAAATAGATGCAAAATTATTGACAAACCTCCGGTAGTAACCTGTGAGCATAATAAAACTCCTCACCTCAGTCACAGAGCTAGGCCGGGCCCAACTCTTGATTGCCTCAATTTTTTGGGATCTACCATCACCCCCTTTTCTGACACTACATGCCCCAAGAATGCGACTAAAGTCAACCAAAACTCACACTTGGAGAAATTTGCATGAAGATTTTGGTGTCTCAATATTTCCGACACAATATGGAGATGTTCAACATGCTCCTCCCTATTCTTGGAGTAAATCAAACTATCATCAATAAAAATAATGACGAATGAGTCTAAATAAGATTTAAACACCCCATTCATCAAACTCATGAATGATGCTGGTGCATTAGTCAACCCAAATGACATCACTAAGAACTTACAATGTCCATACCGAGTGCGGAAAAAAGTTTTAAGAACATCCTCGGGCCTAATCTTTAACTGATGGTACCTTGGCCTCAAGTTGATTTTTGAAAATACAGATGCACCTTGTAACTGGTCCAAATATCATCAATACGGGGTAAAGGTTACTTATTCCGAATGGTAACCTTGTTTAACTGCCTGTAGTCTATGCATATCCACATACTACCATCCTTTTTCTTCACAATCAATACTGGAGCACCCCAAGGCAAAGCACTGGGATGGATAAATCCCTTACCTAGGAGTTCCAGAAGCTGACTCTTAAGTTCCTTTAACTTTGTCGGAGCCATACGATATGGAGGAATGAAAATTAGGCGAGTTCCCGGCTCCAAGTTAATACAAAAGTCAATATCCCTATCTGGAGGCATACCATGCAAATCGCCAGGAACACCTCCTGAAACTCTGAAATGACCGGAACTGACTTAATAGATGGGGAATCCACACTATCATCCTAGAGATGGGCCAAAAAGGCTAAACACCCTCTCCCCACTAGCTTCCTAGCCCGAACAAAAGATATTATCTTGGCCGGCTTAGGCTTGTACACACCTTCCCACTCTAGCCTATCCTTACTCGGAATCTCTAGAGCCACAGTCTTGGTGTTACAATTCAACACATCATGGTAAGGGGATAACCAGGTCATGCCTAAAATAACATTCAAGTCTACCATATCTAGAATTACCAAGTCTACCCAAGTATGCAACCCCACAAATATAACAGAATAATCATGATAAACATGAGTCACAATCATGGACTCTCCAATCGGGGTGGAAACATGGATAGGGGAATCAAGGATATCACAAATCAATTCCATACCCAAAGAAAAATTGACAGACACATATGAATATGTAGAACCTGGGTCAAAAAGTACCGATGCCATCCTATCACAGACAAGAAGTGTACCTGTGATCACTGTGTTTGATGCCTCTACCTCAGACTTCCCTTAAAAAGCATAACAGTGAGCCCAATCATCAATCCGAGCAAATTCCTTGGCCGGCTGCACCACACCCCTACCCGCGACACTGTTCCCTCTGTCTCTCTGGCCTCCCTGAAAGTTACCTCGCCCACCCTGTGGATGACCTCTAGCATAACCACCTCTACTTTCCAGGACCACAACCTTAGATTGATACTGAACTTGATTACCAGTCTTCCTGTTAGGGAACTCCCTCTTAAAGTGGCCCAGATCACCACAATGGAAACAACCACGATCAAGTGTACACATGCTGGAAGATGTGTAGGAAGCTCCCTGGCCTCTAGGAGCTGAAAACTATTGATTAGCTCCCGGACGACCACCTGTAGTAGCTGGCAAAGCTGACTGAATAGGATGGGTAGAATACACCTGCTGATTGTGGCCCCTGGAGTGCGAGCCACTGAAGTTTCCATTATTCTGGGGCCTCTTGGCTAACACTTTATCCTGCCCCACCTGCTTGACCCCTTCTAGTTTCTTAACATAGTCTGTGACCTCATTGAAGTGCTTCCCTGCTGAAGTCATGTGCACCGACAACACCTGTAAGTTCGTATTCAAACCCTTCATAAATAACCGAATCTGTTCCTCTTCAGAACCCAACAACTGTGTAGCAAAATGAGATAAGGCATGAAACTTAGCCTCATAAGCAGAGACCAACATGTTACCCCGTTATTGAGCCAGGAACTCATCATTTTTGCAATCTCTTAAAGTATGTGGCACGTACTTCTCCAAGAAGAGAGCATGAAACTGCTACCAAGTTTGTGGGGGAAAAACAGATGACCGACATTCCACATGAGACCTCCGCCACTGCTTAGCATCACCCTGCAGCTTAAAAGTGACAAACTCAACCCCATGTTATTGCATAATGCCCAGCTTGTACAGCCTCTCATAACAATCCAATATGAATTCATAAGCAACTTTGTTTTCAGTGCCCTGAAACGTAGGAGGTTTTAGCTTCAGAAATTTAGTCAACATCTCATGCTCATTCCCTGTCATGACCAGACCTAGCATTGGTCTAAAGAAGTCATCTTTGACCGACGCCACATCCATTTTAGGAGCTGTAGTAGCTATTGGCTGAGTACCCAGAACCTGATCTACAGTCCCCATGGGGTTGGCTCCAGCGACAACCAGACCACTCAGAAAGTACCACACCTGCTGAAATGCTTCAGGTTGATATGGGGAAGGCCTGCACCTCCAGCCGATGCTGTCTCTGCCTGCTTTATACCCTCCTCAACCGCAACCTCGACCTCTTATTTGACCTGATCCTGGGGTGGGGGAGGGGTCGGCTCGCGTGCTCTTATAGCTTCTTGAGCTCCACCCCTGGCGGGTGTTGCTCTACCTCGGCCCCTGCCCCTGCCTCTTTCCCTACCTCTGATAGTCGAGCCTGTTGCTGGGACTGTTGGTCTTGCTCCGTTGTTCCTTGTGTTAACCATCTGTGGACAGAAGAGTGAATGAAGTCAGATACCAATTTATATCACCAGATACCAATTGCGATCAAGTTATAGCACGAAGGAAGAAAGAAGAGATAGTTTTCCAAAAGTCCTATAGCCTCTCAAAGAAAAGTACGGATGTCTCCGCACCGTTCCTCAAGACTCTACTAAACCTATTTTGGTACGATGAGATCAACAAACTTAGGGCTCTGATACCATCTTTGTAATGACCCAGACCACCGTGAGTGGAACTCACTCAACCCCCAGGCGAGCGAACCATCAACGACCCAAAACTTAACCGTTCTAACAACTCAAAACCAGTGCAATAAAAATAAACTAGCATAAATATCAAATCAACAACCACTATTATAGATATCCTACGAAAAATCTCTCACTAGAACCTGAAAGTCATCGTACCAAAACACTACCAAAATCTAGAATACGGGGATGCAACCCAAAATAAGCAAGAGTCTAAGCCCAAAAGAAGTGGGCTATAACTGAAAATGAAAGAGACCAAGGTAGCTCGACCGAAATGGCTAACCCTTGATGTCTAGAAGTTCTAGGTCTACAAGTGAGGTCGTGTGTCAGCCGCTGGAAGATTGCCTGTACTCATAAAAGAAACACAAGTGTAGAATCAGTACACAACCACCGTGTACTGGTAGGATCATCAGCCAGTTCCAAATAAGCAATATATGAACAGTACAATAGCCAAGTAAAAGAACAGGAAACATGTAAGCAAGCCAACATGTATCTCGAGACTACAAGCCTCTTCCTAGCTTGTTCCCACATGTAACCCACCCTTATAACCATGACCAACAATCAATAATAATCAGTAAATATACCCTTTTAAATATCCCGAACACAATCTAGGATCCCCCTAAACAACATCTAAGTGTTAAACATGCAACCAGTCCACATCAAAACCAAACTCACAAATCAATACAATAACAAACCGGCCTCTCAAGGACCATATGCAATATCACAAAATCATAAAGATAACCTGGTCCATTCAGGGAACCATTATTAAAAATGCAACAATACAATAAAGTAAACCTGTACCAGGCGTGGTACCCGATCCAACCAGTTAGTATCTTGTACCAGACATGGTACCCGAGCAACCTAGTTAGTATCTCGTACCAGGAGTGGTACCCAAGCCAACTATTAGTATTCCCGTACCAGGCGTGGTACCTGAGCCAACAGTTAGTATTCCTGTACTAGGCGTGGTACCCGAGCCAACCGAATGTCACACAAATCCACAATAACAAACAATGAACAATCAACACTTCTAAACCAACAAGCAATAACACCTAGTTAATTTCACAATAATGATAACAGGACCCTTAGACATTCCTAATCTTTCCGTAAGCATGCAACTCATACAATACTTAGACGAAAGTACAAAAACATACAATGCATACAAGAATCAATAACCATCACCTACCTCAAAATATTCCAAGCTCTACTCAACCGGAGCTTTCCCATTTCCCAAAGTTCTTGCCGGTTCTTGGTCTAAAATAACATACAATAACCAAAAGACAATCTTTATGGCCTACAAATTACCCAGATTATGCACAATTCCAAACCCCAGGCCAACCATGATAATTCAACCCCTTTACCGGGCTTTCTCACCATTAATTCACTTATTCCTACGATTTTTATGGATACATTTAAGGAATTAAGGTCACATGATCATAGTCTAAGGAAATTAACAACACCCAAGAACGTCTACACCATAGAATCCCCTTTTTCCCCAGATTCTACCATCCTAAGTCACTCCAAACCTTTCCCCAAGTCCACCCCCAACAATTCAATAGTGTAGCAAAGATAGTACAGAGTTTGGGGAGTAGAATCCTTACCTTTAGGATGAAAAAGGTGAAAAACTGATGAAAATCGCCCAAAATTGCCTTGCCCTTCTCCCAAAATGTGTTGAAGGAAACTGACTATTTTTGGGAAAGTTTCTGCATTAAATCCCATCATGCTCCCCTATAGCGGTTCATCCACTATAGTGGTACCGCCGTAGCAAAGTCCACCGCTATGGCGGAGGCTGACCGATGTTGACTTCCTCTATAACAGTAATTTCTCCAGTATTGCAGAGGTTGATATGGCGGTGTGTCAACCGCTGCAGTGGTTGATATGTGATAGAAAGTCGTAAAGTCCCCCAAATTGGTCCATTTTACAACACACTCATTTTTCTGACGTTTCAGAACAACCCCTTCATGTCAACCTCGATATCGAGAGTTCTACTTACCCAAATTCGATTTCGAAAAGTCCCGCAGACTCCTTTATAACTTAGCTAAATAGAAAACTAGCTCAAAACAAGACATGCTACCAATCCTTACTCAGATTTCCCTAAACCATACCTCACTCCAAAACCAACCGAGACTAGCCTAGCCTAGAATTTTCAACTCCCAAATACAGAAGTTTTTAAACTCGAAACTTGGCACAAAAGGTTTACCCGTAATGATGAACTCGATCGTTACACCACAAGCACACAAGAAAATAACAAGTCCACTTCATATTCATGAAAATTAGCTATTTCTCAAGATAGTAATAACACGTACACAATTAATAACAGGTGCACTTTATAATCATAAGTCATTTAAGGACATGCTTCAAACAACCATTCAACTTATTTATACAAGTATTGTCAAGCCAAGAAAACAATAAACCATAATCATATCCGAAGACATGCTTATCAATCCAAAATTTATATATGAGACTATATCAAATCTAACTCCACATAAAACCATAACCTACCTCAACTGAAGAATTCCAAATAATAAGCTACCTTGCAATAGCCTTGCCCTTCCTCAATGCTTCAAAATGTACAAAGTCTAAACAGACAACAGTAAAGAATATTTAATCAGTTACTTTTTTATTTTTGGCTTTGGAAATTCAACCCACTAACTCTACCTATACTCGAGGTCTATAGGGTTCTCCAAGGGTCAATTGACCATCAACTAGCCTCACATTATTCACATGATCACCATTCATGGAGTTTCTACTCCAATTTCCCCCTTTTAAGACATTTTTATGCTAAAGGCCATATTAGGTTCCAAAATCATCTTAATTCATATTTAGGAATACCAATTTCTTGCTAGGAAGTATTTATCTATACCCTAGAAGTATGTAGATGATAATCACCCTTACTAATAAACTTTCCCACAATTTCACAGACCTAGGGTTCTAAGTCATAATTTCTACCATTAAACACTCCTCAAGGATTCTACAATGATAAATGATTGTTAAATGAGGAGGTTAACAGAATAACTTACCTTGAACAAAGAAAAACACCCTAGTCTTGGGAAAATTACCTTCTTTGAGCCTAGAATGAGTTTTGGGAGTATGTGAAATAAAACTCAAAAAACTGACTTATGTCAAGAAATCTGCTTTCTATATCGCACAACAATGGTCATTTTTCTTGCTACGGTGAGCCCAATATAGTGAGACTTAGCTCGCTATGGTGAGCGTTGATAAAATTGCAAGGCTCATTGTGGAAGGACTCTGACCGCTATGATAGTCTCGCTGCAGCGGGATGTCCACTGTTGCAGTGCTCCCAAAAAATGAAACTTGGGAACTCATCTAAAACACCCTATTGCACAACATAAACCTAGATTCTAGGAATCATAGATTGATCTCAACGCGGCAACTGCTATTACTAGAGTTCTATTAACCCATTTATCATCTTAAAACTTTCTATGGGAAACTATATCACTCCATTATCCATCAATGGACACTACACCATAAAATATTACACCACGAAGAAAAAATCACCATTTAAGCACACAACACTAGATTTTTATCAAAACCTACCCTATCTTGAGATTTTATCAATTCTCACCTTAGGAAAAACTTTGATCGGGTACTTACATGCTGAACAATACTATAACAATAGAATGGGTTGTTACAAGAATCCATTAGCATTTTCCCCCAGTTCTTGTCATGAAATTTGAAGAACGTCACTGGTGTAACTTATTACAATCATTAAAAACATAATAAAATTATTGTAATAAAGCAAAGGGTATAACATAAAATATAGTTAGAGCTAAAGCCATTTGGCCTATGATGATTTTGACATAGTGGTCTGGATGGTATCTCCAAGTTTTAGTCATTGTGCCCAACCATTTTTCCTGCAAAATTCAGAGGAAGTGTTAAAAATCATAACAAAGTTATAGGAATAAACTAAGAGATAAAGTGAGAAGAGAAGTTGTTTAGATTATTTGGGCAAGGCCACAGGGGGTCTAGTAATGTCCTTTATCATACTTGATGGTCTCAACTTTTTCAATTCTCTGACTTTATTATTTCTGCATTCAAAGAAAAATTCTTAGTCTTATAGACTAATTCATATTGGATTTGCCTTGCTCTCTTGGTGCTCCTTCTTGTATCTGATCTGCACACTAGTCTAGTCTTGAAATACAGTCTTGGTGAAATTTTTGAGGGTCTTTCTCAAAAATTCTTCCCTAGTCTAGAATAGATATGAACTCTCAAGGTCCTTATAAATCCTTTCATAGATTAGAATTGAATTTTTGAGATCTTCTAAAAAAAATTGCCCTAATTTAAACTTCAACAAACTTTGGTATTTAATCTTTGCATCAGATGTCATCTTCTCAAAAATTCTGCCATAGTTGCATACATTGTCATAATCTCCAATTCTGACTTGCTAGAGAAAATCTTCTTCTAGCGCACTTTTGAGATCCACTCAAAAATTCTGCCCCAGTTTTCATTATACAGGAAAATAAAAATCTAACGGGGGATATGATTGTGCTGATGTAGCGCCTACATATCCCGTTGAGGTAGGAACTAGGTCCAAAATAAGGGAAATTGATATTTTCTAATAATGTGACAAAAGCCAATGTAGGCCACCTACATATTCCACTAGAGAAATCAGGTGAAACATAGTTCATATTACAAATAAAAGTGTGATTACAAGGAAATCAGACCATAATGTGTAATTACAAGAAAATAATGCGACAATGTGCGATTACATAAAAAGTAAGTAATAAAGTGCGATTACAAGGAAAGAAAATGATATCTTCAAAATCCAAGATCAAAAAATGCCAAAAGTACAACTTCGAGGAAACTTTATTTTTCCTTGTAACTGATCATGCAAATAGCCTACTTCACGTGATTGGGCAGCAGATTGTTGTTTACATTTGCTGGAGCTTCTACAAGTGTTATCACTTTATTATTAATCAGGTCTTGAATTTTATGCTTGAGATACGACACCCTTCTGTGATGTATCCTATTACACCTGAGTGATAGTCGCAATGTTGATTTGCTCGATATCATTTTGCAATAAAGTTCATTGGTTTTCTCTCAATCGGGTAGAGTAGTCCAGTCGCCTTCAGCCTTTCAAAGAGTTGAGTTTGAGATCCCACTAATAGTGTGAAGACTTTGGTAGGTTTCTTTTTAATGTTAGGAGAAGGTACATTGTTGCATGAATTTTGTGATGGATGTGGAGAACGATATGTTGATTATGCGTGTATACTGAATATGGTGAATATTAAGCATTGGGATGAGAAATGGATTGTAGAGATTGTTGGCAGTATTATGTACCTTCTCGAGTCATGAGTGTAACAACCCAAAATTGAGCCATGATGGTGCCTACTATAACCCCTCAGTAGGTAAGCCAAAATCCACGATAAAACTATAATTAAAGCTAAAAATATATAAGCATAAACAAGGATAATGCTAAGAATGAGCCATAAGTATAGATATATACAAAATGGTACAAAATATACATATGGTCCCAAAAGAGACTAGGAATGACAAGATATATGTATATACAAAGCCAACGCCGAACCTGGTGCCATCGATAAAAGAGTCTCTACGTACAAGAATAAGACTATACAAGATCCAACTGTCTATCAAAATACAAAATAAAGACAGTAAGTACAAGAGGGAAAGTAGTAAATCACTGGAAGCCGGGAGCTCACCACAATCCAAATAGCAACAGGCCATGAGAGCAAATAATCAATGGGATGCCTCATACTAGGTGCTGCATTAGAAAAAAATACAAAAATATAGTATAAGTACCAAAACACGGGGTACTTAGTAGGCATCACAGACTGACCGAGCTCAGAAGAGAGTATATAATATAAGAATCATAAGGGAAACTATAATTGGAAATTAACCTAGACATCTCAGGTGCGATCAGGGAAAAGGTCAAGTTAATAACAATAACGATAAAATTACACTCAAAGCATAATTGCAAGAGAATGTAGTGCATTATGGAATGATGCAGTGTAGGATATGACCAATGCGGAAAAGTAAAGTCCAGAATTATCTCTTAGGTCACCGAAGCTCATCAACATATATAATAAAGTATAACCCAAAGTATTCTTACGAAGTGCCAGAGCTCATCAACATATGCAATAAAATGACTGAGTAAAAGGGTCCGAAATGTACCTGGGACCGAGTATAAAAATGATATAGTCTTTCCAATCCTAAAACTAGTGGTAAACCAAATGCAATTCTTTCTGAAATCTGGAAAACCATAGTAGAAAGTGGAGAAATGTCATTTAAAAAAAACTAGTATTTTCCTATCAAATTGTGTCATAATCCATGTACATGCATGAATGAATATGTGTGTGCCATCACAAGAGAATAAATCTATATATATATATATGAACAAATAGGGTAAGTTCACCCTTCATACAAGCCAACTAACCTAGAGTCCTGTCCAGTCCCAAGCCATGGCCTTGAGCCCACAATTTCATAATATATGAAAATAAAACACGAAAGCAGAGCGATAAAACTAAAAAAAATAGTAAAAGCCTACTCTACCACGAAATCCTCTTCTATTTTTATACTAAGGATTCTCATCTAACCACATCAAGTCTACAGGCAACCTAAACTAAGGCTACATGCAACCTAAACTAAGGATGAACAAGAATTACTATACCACAGTCTCAAAAATGGCCAATATTCAGAAAAGAGAGTTAAAGCCTAATTCTACCCTACAACTTAAACCTAACATTCATGAAACATATAAAATATACTATCTAACCGAGCTAAGTCTAAAGGACGCAAATCATAACCTATCTCAGGGTAGAACCATAATCACGAATGTCACTCGGGAGCCTTCCCCTTTTGAAGTGCCTCGAATCACTATCATGCTATCAAGAACACATTTCACACATCAAGATGGGACTAACGACACCTATATTGGTATTTGGAATTTTGAACTAGAAATCAAGTTAAAATTGACCCTTAGAGCCCGTCGACAAAGTAGAAAACAAACTTTGCAATTATGTTTCCTCTGAGGTAGGGAGTGCATGCCCCAAATTTGGCAGAATCGGGAGTGAATTCGGACCTCAAATGGTCCAAAATGATCACTTTAAAATAAAGAGAAATTTATGTAATTGGAGATTAGAATTTACAAACGAACAACGGAAATAAGGCCTAGACGCAAAATAGAACGAGGGGGGAAATATTTACCTCAAGTCCACACAAAAATTGACAAGGAATGGGTGAAACCTTCTTAACAAAGCTCTATTCTACAAAGTAAATGTTTTTAGGACTTAGAATAAATGAAGAAGATGATCCTTTTAAACATATAGCGATTGTCACTCCTGCAAAAAAATTGTCGCAAGTGCAACATTGCTAGAGCAAAGAAAGGCCCGTAGGAGTAGAGGCCAATAGTAACCTCCAGCTCTGCAGGAGTCACCACAAGCCTGTAGGAGTGAGCATGCAAAGGCAGAAAAAGAATGTAGGAGCAAAGTTAGGAGTACAATGCTCTTTTCACAGGAGCGATACTGCAGAAGAAGTCAAGCTCTGCAAGAGCAGAAGCTGGCTGACATCACCAGCCATCGGATGTGCGGATGGTTTTCACATGTGTGGATCTATTGGTGTGAGCCAAGCTCCACAAGAGCGATTGCACCAGCACCAGCTATATCAGCAACCTTCAATAAGCAACAAGGTCTCCAAATGGACCCTCGGGATTTACTCAGGGTCCCATGAACACAAATCAAACATGCTACCAACTAGAAACAACATTCCAAACTCAACAGAATCATCAAAATGACCAACAGAGGTTGTCTTCATTAAATGTTCACCAAAGACAACACTTTTTCGGTTTTGCATAAAAAGCCACTCAAGTACCCAAAATTATAAGTCCAGAAGGCTCAGGACTCGAACTAAAGGTCCCACTAGCCCAAAATCCATAATCTGGAGCTAACAACACTGATAAAATTTGCATTCGAGCTTGTTTACTCAGAATGTTGACCAAAGTCAAGCATTTCAACTTTAAGAATTCCAAAATAGGAAAACTATTCCAAAACCCGACTAAACACCTCAAAAAGCATGTCACCATCCCAGTATGTCACATACGTAATGCAGAAGCTACGGAAAGGGTCAAAATCATAGAAACACATGAAAAAGAGAAATTAACTACGAGGGTCATTAAAATATCCACTACTAAAAGGACTTTTGTCCTTGAAAGTTAGAGAAAAGAAGGTACGTAAGGCTCAAAAAGGTGAGGATATTTTGTCTGCATATCGAGCTTGGTCACTCAAGTAGCCTCCTTGACTGGACAATGCCTCCACTAAACCTTAACCAAAGGAATCTCCTTAGACCTAAACTTTCTAACTTGTCTGTCCAAAATAGCAACCGGCTCCTCCTCAAAAGCCAAAGTCTCATCTAACTAAATCGAATCCCACTGAAGCACGTGAGAATCATCTAGAACATACCGCTGATACGCCGAAATTACACCTCTTTTTAGAAGCATAAAGCAATCATTGTTCATATATAGAACCTAACCAAGGTTAGGGTCAATCCCACAGGGAATATGGTAGGACTAGGGTCAATTATGTTTATTCGCGCTCTTAGCCATTTATTTCCCTATGAAGGGGGGTTTTAAGTAACAAGTAGTAATTGTAATTCAACTTTGAACAAGTAACAAAGTAACAGTTTTAAGAGTTGTAATCAATGAGAGAAGCGACTAGGGTAGTGTTCCCCATGAGATCATAACTTAGTAAGGCATTGTACTCAGTAAACTAGCTTGGTGCTTAGCATGCATGACCGGTAAGTTAGGTTCACCTAAATGGTTGGTCTCCTAGATAGATAAATTTCACCATGCGCCTTGGTCCGATCGCGGGTGTATGCTTTACTAACCCTTATGCTTAATCCCAGATTAGCTATTCTAGATAAGGGTTGATAGCCTTAAATCTCTATTGTGAACAACCCTTTTCCCATTCTTTACCTCCTTAGCCCGGTAAGTAAGAATAAGGTGAGTTCTAACGTTTGCAACTGTTAAAAAGCAATCAAAGTGAAGGGAAGAACAATACATGCATAAACACCGCCCTAGAATTACCAAGTACTTTGCCTACTTCGTTAATCATTCATGGTTTCCACAACCCTATTTATGGATTTAGCTACTCATGGTTGTAAGAAGATACCCAGATTTAGATGAAGAGGTCATGAGTATAAGTTACAAGAACAAGTAAAGAAAATCGAAAATCTTGAAATCTCAAGAACACTTCAATAAATCAAGAACAATGTTTTAATTCTCAAGAACTGTGTTATGATGTCTCACAAAATGTTAATAATTCATAACAATATCGAACAAATGTGGAACCCACAAAATAAAACCTAAGAGAAGGTGTTTATCGACAAAAAAGACTAAATCCTAACTGATCTAGGAAAGCTGGATGTGGCACTTCCGACGGGAAACCCCACAGGCCGTCATGGGAGCGACGATCATCGTGTGAGCGGCGGGCATCATGGGTTCCCGTTGGACTTTTTTGACATTGTGTCTCCAGGCTTCTGCCTTGTTTCGATGGGCAAATATGATGGGATGTCATGGTTGCCATTCCCATCGTGGCCAGCTCATTCGGTAACAACTTATTTCTCCCATCTCCTCTGGCATATTTCGATGAACTCTGTGACATCCCATCGTGTCTCTCACGGGCATCATGCCAGCTCTTCAGGCTTGACTTGGCTTCTCAGTTCCACTAGTCCATTCCAATAGGCAAGTGTGATGGCCCATGGCTGGACCGAGGCCCATCGTGGAAGGACGTGGGAGAGGATTTTGCCTTTAAGTTCTTCTACTCCATTCAAATGCCTTCTCCCACGGGCCGTGGTGGACTCCACGCCCGTGGGGCATCTCTTTTCACCTAAAAACTACAACTTTTTGATCTTTTTAATAATTTTCCCTGTACAGGTAACAAAAGAAATCAAATCCAACAAAACATACTTAAGAACTCCCAAAATCCTTAGTTTTAAGCGTCGAAAGTGCCGTGAAATCCCAGCACATCAACACCCTCAACTTAGAATGTTTGATTGTCCTCAAGCAACAAATGAAAACAAAAAGTAAAATGATGCTCAAGTAAAAGGAAACTAGGAACTACAGCAGCAACATGGTTCAAATATCTTTTCAATCCACAGAATCAGTACCCACTCCATATCAGTTCAAAAATTAGTGCATAATTTCAAGTTATCAAAACAACACCAGATGGATCAATGGATGACAACATGATATTCATGAGCAAGATAGAATACACAACAGACATTCATACCGATCAGTTAGCAATCACAGTCTACTCTAGTTCCCTTACAACAAAGAAGTCCCGCTCACACACAAATGCATTCACAAACAGGGGTCGGGGATACGCTCACTCTCGCAAACAAATTCAAGTTGTACATGCACAATACCATAGGTTTGCCTTTATTTTCTATGCCTTAGCTTTCAAACAGTTCAGTTAGGATCACGATAGGACTTTTTTAGGCTTGTAATGTAGGCTTAGGGATGGGAATAGTATATTTGGGTAAACAATGACTACACCCTCCTTGACACAACAATTACTTCTTATTTTCCACTTTTAAGACCACAATATTTTCCTTCCTTATTCTCCTTTCTTGTTACCTTCTCACTTTAATCAAGCTTTGGGTGTGGCTTTCATTGTATTTTTGCACTTTTTTTGAACTTTTCATTTTCTTTTTCTTTTTCATTCTTTCTTTTCTTTTTGTAGCATACAAACCACACCCTTTATCTTCTTTTTTAACACTAACCTAATCTTTTCATACCCAAAACTTCCTACTTACCCTTACAATAGCCACCCTTAACTTAGGTTGTTAGTCTGAGTTGAGGTGCACAATGTCCAAAGAGGGACCAGGGCCAAAATAAAGGTTTATAGGAAACATGGAAGGTGATAGGATAACAACAAAAAGGATTAACTTAGGCTCAAACTAAAGGATCAAAGGGAATTATAATTTCATTTGGTAGGTCATTTGGCTTAAGTGGACTCATTCAAAAATGGTCTATGATCATTTCCTAACCAAACCATTCTACAATACAACAAGACTAACCAAGCAAGTTCTAGATTGATTCAGCATAGCAAGAACAGATACTAAGCAGCTCACTCATATATGGCGCAGAGTTTAGACTAATAATTAGCTAACTATCAGTTCGTGCTTTAGCTTAAGCTACTTATCGGAGTTATATACATGTTGTCATTTACAGATCCATCAAGGTCAGTCCTAACAATTTATTGCACAAAAATTTGGAGGGGTCTCCAGTTTCACAAAATTTTCTCAAAATAAGACCATGGCTACATTCAGTTCCTACTTTTCTTTTACAAACACACATCCTATTCTAAACATGCTGGTTCAACAGAAATTAAAAGTCCTTAGGGAAAGAACACATGCAAGAAAACCCTAAGGACACAGACACTTTATAGATACCATCATGGGTTGCCTCCCATGCAACACTGATTTAATATCGCGGTACGATGCGAGTGTTTTGGCTACTCAAACTTTACCAAAACACTCTACAAAAGACCAGATGACCACAACTGTCCCCTCCCTATCTAAAAATTTGTGCATTATCCCGGATGCACTAAAAATAACTAAACAAGGGATACAAGGCATACCTGTGGCACTTAAGCGCAGTCATTGGGTGTAGTATCTGGGCCCACTAGATCGGTGCCCACAACCGTCTCATCACTTGAGGCTGCTTCTGCAGTCTTCTCAACAGTAGCAGCTGCTCGAGCAATATCATCAACACTCACTCCCACAATGGGGTCTAAAGACAATTCCTCTGTAGTGCCTGCAATACCACTTCCTGCGCCACCAGTACCTATAGAATTAATGCAAATTTGCCGGATGGCTCGGGATTGTTTAATCACCTCCGCTTCTCTCTTCTTCCTCCTCTGTTCGGCCCTCTTTTTCTTATGCTTTAATGATTTTGGGCTTAATAGGGAATCCGTTCCCACTTCCTGAAACTTCTTATCTCTCTTCTTTCTCTTCTTTATAGGCTCAGTTTCAGGAAGCTTACCCTTATTATCTTTTTTTGGTTCATTCTGATAGAGCTCAGGATTAATAAAGTCCCATAAATCAATCATCGATTCTGAGAGGGTCTTTGGCATGACTACTGGAGCACGAGCATATGAGGTTGGGCAACCCTTCAATTCATCCACATCTACCCTCAGTGCTGCAATCTTCCCCTTCATCTTTGTCAACTCATCAGCCTTCATTTCATCTAACTTGGTCTCGATCCTTTCTTCCAATGCATTAATCTGGCTATGCACATTAACAAATGGTGTGATGGATTTCTTTATAAAGGCATCAATAATAGACTGGAACTGCTATGTAAACTTCTTCATCTGCTCCTGTAGATTGATAGTAGCCTAAACCATGTTGGCAAAGTTCACCGAATGGAAGGCATAAACTGAGTTTGACTCTTCCAATGGAGGTGCGACCTAAGTAGAAGGAGCCTGTATAGTGTCTGGGATAGAGATTCCAACCCTGCAAGGAGTCAACACATTAGTACTTTGGGGATATCTCGATGTTGAAGTGACAACAACATCCCCCCTTGCCGAGAGAGTCTTCTCATTTAAGCTACCTTTCGGGGATGGGGAAACCATCATGTAAGGTAGCATCTTTTCAGGGGTCACAAATGCATCATGGATAGTCATTGGTTCAATTGCCTCAGAGGTGCTACCCAGACCTAAAATTTTGTTATCATCTTTCGACCTTTTAGGATGGTGGGTCCGGGAAGCACGTTCTGCATGACCAATACATGAATACTATGGCTCACCCGCATCTCCATAAAGCTCTATCATAAGGCATAGAAATGGACATGATGAGCTGAGCTTGGTGAATCTTTCTATAACACCCCAAAACTTCCAAGCCTAGACTTAGCTCAGAAAACTAGAAAAAAATAAAATTTTCAACTATCAGTAGAACCACGAGTTACTCCCATGAGCCGTGAAACAGCCCACGAGTCATGGAATGGACTTGTGGAACAAAGATCAAAGGACTGCTCCTCTAAAGTTTGGACCACGACTCAGATCATGGTCCGTAGAAGTTTCCATGGACCGTGGATGCCATCCGTGGAAACCCTTTACAGTAGCCCATATTTAAGTCTTCAGGAACCACGAGTGGGTTCCATGACCCGTGGAAGCTTCCACGAGTCGTGAACCCAACTCATGGAACCAAACTTCAGAGAGCCATAAATTTTAACACAGGAACCACGAGTGGGTTCCACGACCCGTGGAAGCTTCCACGAGTCGTGAACCCAAATCATGGAAGTCATTCCAGTAGCTCATATTTCCTTCTCAGGAACCACGACAGGGTTCCACGAGCCATGGAAGTTTTCACGAGCCGTAGAACCAATCCGTGGAACCTGAGATGCAAATTTTCCAACAGATTTTAAATTAATTACTCAGGGGTATTTTAGACCTTTCCTTCTTAAACTAGCTCCAACTATAAATATCCTTAGGCTTATTTTATTAAGTCTAATGCTCCAAAACAAGTCAGATTCCCTAAGTTCAATTCTCAAATAGAAAAGAAGCGTCCTCTCTAAATTTCCAGGCCTAGGGTTCTCTCCTCCAAGTTCAACTTCAGATTTCTTGTAGGGATTTTCATCCACTAGGTATGTGGGTATTTAGTAAGGGCTTAGTCCGCCCTTATGCCCAAAAATCTCAGGCTTTTAAAGTAATTTTCATGGTTTTGGAACTAGGGTTCTTTCCCTTTTTAATAGATTGCTACATAAATCCATAATCATGATCCCCATATGAACTATACCCCATTTTATGTGAATTGTACTATGTTCTACTGATTTGCATTAGTTCTTACCGTGATTTGAGGAATTATGAATTTTGCCCTAAGTTGTAGTATTTCCTAAAGTAATAGTTTTTCCTCAAAAATTATCCTGGACTACTAGATTTGAGTTAAATACAAGCATTTAGTCAGACTTCAGTTTATTTCAGTATTTCTGAAATTTGCAATGTCACACCATTTTAGTCCTATCTTAGAAAACTTAGGACTTCAGTTTTAATGAGCTATTAGTCTTCAGTTTGGGAGTAGTGTTAGTACTGAGTTGGACTAGGGTTCAGCGTACCCTTAAGGTCCCAGAACTATGTGCCAATGTAGGTTTATAAGTCCCCTCTGTTGGGCATCAAATTTAGTGATTATGCCACAGTCATGCCTTTATACCCTGGCAAGGTATATTGGGTCCTCTCGATGGGGCGTATACATCGGACTCCACGTTTAGCTCACGTGATTTATGTTGGTTAATAGACTCTCCCATAGTGTTAGTTTCAGTTAAGTGCATTAGGCCCTCAGTTATATTTACTTCAGCTTTCGACAAGTACTTTCAGATTACTCTTGCATTCCAGTTATTTGTGCATGATTTTATTTTGGGCCTATGTATTACAATTTAGTTCAGTTTACAGTTTTCCTATATTTTAGCATATTTACTTTTCAGTCAGCATTGCATATCCCTCATACTCAATACATTCAAACTACTGACACATACTCTATGTGCTATATCCTATCATGATGCAGGCTCAGGTTCTCAACTTCAGCCTCGCGATTAGTTCACCCCGGTGCCACATCAGTGACAGACAATGGCGAGTCCTCATCATCCGAGGACATATTTTTTACATGCTTTTTGAGTAGTAAGTTTCTTTTACTTTTAGTATTTTAGAGTTAGCTAGGGGCTTATCCCAGCAACTCATCAGTATTAGTGGCTTTTCAGACATAGAGTCAGACTCAATTGATTTGGGTTGTTCTGCTTGTAGACAACTATTTGTTCAGATATTCTATTCTCAGTTGAACTCTTTTTAGATTATGCTCTTTATTAAGTTATGCTTCCGATTATTTAGAATTATACTCAGTATGTTTGTGCTATGCCAGTTTCAGGGTTAGATTGGGGTCACTCGTGATACTAGGTCCCGTATTATGCCTAGGGTCTAGTCTTAAGGTGTGACACTATCGTAGATATCTTTAGCTATGAACTTTACCGTATTCAGCTTGTATATGGATAACAAGCTGGCAACCAGAACTACTCTCTCAATAGTAAGCCGATTGTCTCCACCAGTTGGCATAAGCTGAAATCACACAAGGGGCCCACCAAAACTTTGCCTCGAAGGTCCGAAAGGCCTTTGTAATTTGTGGCTTATCTTGGTGCAACCATATTAGAGTGATGGTCTTTGTAAGCCACTTGGCCAGCCACTTATTTCGCTCATTCTCATTTTTGTACCAGTAATCATAGTCTGAAGTGTTAGTAGGTGCAACATACTCAGGACCATATAAAAATCTATTGATGATCTCGACTGAGATGCTTACCAAAACACCTCTCACATAAACGCTCTCAAGAGCGGGAAAACTAGTAATTTTCTGGCCCTTTCTGCATCGACTCTCCTGTATCACCTGATAATTAGCATAGAACTCCTGCACGATAGTAGGCTAATAGTCCGGGAGTGGATTGCTTATCCAGCCCAATTGTAGTAGTGGAAGTACTCCTCAAGCTTAGGAAAGTCCTTCAGCTTGAAGGAGTCTATCCTCTACTCCTCTACAATATGTGAAATGCCCTCTTGCTGTCACCTCGAGCCTATAGTCAAATATTTTCTTGGACCCTTTGACGTTCTACCATGTTAGCTCCCAGAGTCGGATATCATGTTAAGTGGGAGCAAGAGAACATTCAGTCTGCTATTGAGGAGGTGGGGTTGCCTCATTTTCAGGAGTAGTTTCTTCTGTCTCAGACTCGGCATCAACCTCCTTGTCCTTTTCAGAACCAAACTCTGAACTATCTCCCAATCTGGTCTCGATTTCCATGCCACTCAACACCTGGATAACTGTCTCTTTTGCTTGTTTTTCTGGTGGGGAAACGACATCTCTCTCTTCATATGAATCGGGTAATCCGTAAGATGACTCTTCCCCATATTCAGACTAGAAGTATGCTCTGTTCTTTGCTGCTGCTCAGGTGCATCACCTTCCTTTTTTTCAGACTGAGAAGTAGATGATACCACCAGATTTCTTTTAGTCATCTGGATGAGAGGGGTGTTGTCTGAGTCACTCTTCTCGCCCTTCAAATCAGTTTGATCCTTTAGCCAAGACCTGACTGCATTATCCTTAGCTTTCTAGGCTCCCCCTCATCATAGTAGAGTAGGTGGTGCCATTAAGTACCTGAAGTTAACCAACATTAGCAAACCCCTCCAAAAATCGGAAGCAGGAAAAAAATTCACACTTAGAAAAATTTCAGAATTTTTAGCCTCCCACTGGCGTGGGAGGTCCGACATCTCGTGGGAGAGGGCATCAGAAACAGATAGTAGAGTTTTTAAGGAGATGTTGTCCTTCCACGGTCTTTTTCCATGGGCGTAGGAGGTCTGACGTACCGTCAGATCGGGAATTAGATTTGGACAAAAGCCTTTTCAAGCACTGATCCACTTTTAACGCCCTGATCTGATGCCTGTCGTTCCTCCCGATGCCTCGTCAGGCTTCCCGTGTGATCAAGATTTGCACAATTTTTTCTCTCCCTTTTTGCTTACTTGAACGTTTTATTACTTCACCCAAACCAACATCACATACAATTTATGAACACAACATCCACACTCTATTCACACAATCATTACTACCCTAATTCCCAATTTATTCAATTTATATACACAAACACATAATCATCAAAAGAGTCACCAACTATCAAAAAGTCATCCATAAATACCTCAATAGTACCCTCCACCATGTCTGAGAAGATCGACATCATGCAACACTGAAATGTCACTGGTTCATTGCATAGACCAAAAGGCATTCTCTTGTAAGCAAAAGTCCCATATGGACAGGTGAAAGTGGTTTTCTCTTGGTCTTCGAGAGCAATCGAGAACTTATTATATCCTGAATAACCATCGAGAAAAAAATACCATCCTCTACCAGCGAGATGGTCTAACATCTAATCCATGAACATCATCGGAAAATGATCCTTCTCAGTCCAAACATTCAGCTTTCTGTAATCCAAGCATATGCGCCAGCCTGTGACTGTCCTCATCAAAATTAAATAATTCTTTGCATTTGGGACTACAGTAATCCCACCCTTCTTGGGTACACACTAAATATGGCTCACGCACTTGTTGTCCGTAATAGGGTAAACTACACCTGCATCCAGCCACTTGATGATCTCCTTCTTGACAACCTCTTGCATAGACTAATTCAACCTACGCTGGTGCTCAATACTCGAAATGCAATCTGGCGCGAGCTGAATTTTATATGTGCAAATTCCAGGCAGAATCCCAATGATGTCAGCAATGGACCAACCAATGGCTAGTAATCTTATGCCACTAGCAGTGTTCAATCTTATGCCACTAGCAAATTCTAGCTGCATAAGCATTGACTTTGAGGTTCCCATCATCTTGGGATGCCCATTCTTTGCCACCATATGCACTTTAGTTGACTTAGAGAGTGGTCATATAAAATTTAGATTGAATGATGAGGTAGTAACTTTCAATGTCTGCTAGTCCTTGTGAACCTACAGCCTTCACTTTCTCCAAACTGCCATTAAGAATTTGTTTCTTAATTAGATCTACAGTTGTTTATAGGGTTGCGTAGACCTATTTAATTTCCTGGAATTCTTCATGGTCAATGGATTTCCCAACTGCATAAGTTCCTGCCAAGCTTTCAGCTTCTCTCATGTGCTAGGCCCTGTTCATCTTGGTAACTTTATCAAGCATCTCAGAAGCTTCGACATAAGTATTCTCCATGAATGCTCTCCCGATCACTGTATCTGCTACTACCTTAGTGTATTCATTCAATGCTCTGTAGAAGATCTCCATCAAATGGTATGAATGAATCCTGTGATTCAGAACCTGCTTCAGCTTCTTTGTGAACCTAAGCCAAGTTTCATACAAGGCTTTCGTGGGAAGCTGCTTGAAATTATAGATCTCCTACTTCAGTTGCAACATCCTTGATGGAGGGAAGAACCTTTCTAGAAACTAATTTCTCAGTTCAAGCCATGTGAATATTGAAGCTTCAGGTAGTTCTGCAAGCAATAGTATTGCCTCTCCAGTAAGAGAAAATGGAAAGCACTGCAATCTTATAGCATCCTTATCCACCCCTAGAAGGTTGTAAGCCTTGCAGATCCCCGTAAAGTTCGTCAAGTGCAAGTTCGCATCCTCAGTAGGCTTTCCAACAAATAATCCCTTCAGGTTCAGTAGCTGAATCATAGTGCTTGTAATATCAAACTTTGTACCATCGGGCGATGCTGTCAATACTATAGGGACAGTTGTCCTGGTGTCATCATTATCAATAATGTACCGAGAGACATGTCGAGATTGTTGTCGGCCTCTATTTCCTCTTGGTGCAATTGGATCTTGAGGTATATTATGGTGGGCTGCCTCATATCTCACATCTTGAGCATCTTGTGTGGCTTGACGAGCAACTTGTTATCATGCTTGCCTTTCTTGCTTAGCTGCCGCATTTTGTTGAGCAAGTGCTACTGCATCTTGCGCCTCTTAAGCAACTTGGGCATCTTCCACTGCTTTTTGTCTCTACTGCGGCCAACATCTATTGTGTGGAATGTTCAAGTGTCTCATAAACTCCCTATTTAACTATGTTTCTCAGAGTTTGTTGGAGTTCCTAGTCGAATGGAATCAGGGCATACACAAGTGTGCAACCTGTGGAACAAAACAAAAACAACAAAAAAAGTAAAATCAGGAAATAAGGACTAATAGTGAAATAAATACAATTTCTCTTAATCCTAAACCGTATTATCCGGCAACGGTTCCAAAATTTGATTTTCCCAAATTACACCTCCTTTTAGAAGAATAAAGTGGTCGCTGTTCAAATATAGAATCTAACCAAGGTTAGGGTCGATCCTACAGGGAATATGGTAGGACTAGGGTCAATTATGTTTATTCGCGCTCTTAGCCATTTATTTCCCTAGGAAGAAGGGTTTTACGTAACAAGTAGAAATTGTGATTCAACTTCGAACAAGTAACAAAGTAACAGTTTTAAGAGTTGTAATCAATGAGAGAAGAGACAAGGGCAGTGTTCCCCATGAGATCATAACTTAGTAAGGCGTTGTACTTAGTAAAATAGCTTGGTGCTTAGCATGCAAGATTGATGTGCCGGGATTCTACGGCACATTTGACGCCTTTAACTAAGGATAGTCGCAAGTTTTCAAGCAACTTTTGTAGTTTTTGATATTTTTATGTTGTATCTGCAGGAAATGGAGACAAGGATAAAAAGAAAGTGAAAAATACTCAAGCTAAGTAACATGGGTTATGCTTGACGGAGGGCCCGACGGCTCGTCACACAGGTGACTGACTGTCAGAGGAGCCACCAAATCTGGCAGCAGCTAAAGGAGGCACTGGATAGTGGAGACGGTTGGCGTGACGGCCCTTCACACCCGTGACGGTCCGTCAGCCAAGTCGTCAAGTTAGAGCTCAAAGAGAGCATGCACTGAATAGTGACGACGGTTGGCGTGATGGCCAGTCGAATGGGTGACGGTCCGTCGGCCAAGCCGTCAAGTTAGAGCTAACGGAGAGCATGCACTGGATAGTGGCGATGGCTTGGAGTGACGGCTAGTCGCATGGCTGACGGTCCATCAAGCGACCCGTCAACGCGAAGCGGGACTTCGAAAATTCTATTTTTGGACTTTATTTCCTGGACTACTATAAATACCCAGTGTTAGGGTTATTTTAATCATTCATTAACTATTATTTGTTAGACTTTTTTTGAACGAGTTTTTGGGAGGAGAAAACACGACACAAACTCGTTTTCTTCCTCTTCTTCCATTGTTCTTGGTATTTTCACCATTGGTGCTGGGATTCTACGAAGTTCAAAGTAAAGTATTAATTTTCTATTGTAAGAATTCCTTCTTCTCATATGAATACTAGTATTTCTTTACTTTGCTTTGCTAGCATGAGTGGCTAAACTCCCCACAACTAGGGTTGTGGGATCCATGGCAAGAGTTACAATGTAGATTTCGGGTAGCGTTGGGTTAAATTTATATGCTGTTACATGGTTAATCATTCGTTATTTACATTTTCTAATGGTTGCAAACATTAGAACATACCTAGGTTTGATTTGCTTGAACAAAGAGATTAAAACCGGGAAATTTGATTAACTACAAGGATTCAAGACTACCAACTCTTGTCTTATGATTAATGCTGTAACTAGATTAATCCACTCGATGTTTAGGATTGAAATAAGAAAGTTCACCTTTTCAAGTTCGAGAGAATTGAAAAGGAAATTCGTCTATTTGGTTGAGAAACGTTTAGATGATACCATTAACTCAATCACATCGTGATATGCATATAGAAAGAACCCAGTTAAGCTTTGAGTCGAAATTGTTACGACACCATGGTGAACACTTCCCTAGTTCATTCTCGTATTGATTAATACTCGTTGAAACTCACAATTCATTATTTGCATTGTTCAAATATTGATCACAGAACCCCCCCTAATTTACCGGAAACTATTGATTACTAGTCAACTAATTCACTAACGACTTAATTTGCACCTTATTCCCTGTGGGATCGACCCCAACCTCTGTTGGGTTCTATATTTAACGACAACCACTTACGCTTCATAATTGGAGTTGTAATTTGGGCATTCAAATTTTGGCGCCGTTGCCGGGGAATACGGTTGTTTATTAAGTCTGGTGTGTTTATTTGACTCTTAGTCATATTTCCTGCTTTTACTTTTATTTGTTGTTTTTGTTTGTTACAGGGTACATAGTTGTGCATGCCAAGTACCCGACGCTCGAGTGAACCAATATTACCCTACGACCCCGAGCTCACAAAAACGCTAAGGCAAACCATGAATGTACAACAGCAGGAGGCAGCAAGGCTCGCTGCAGAACAGCAGGCTCAACAGGCTCAACATCACTTGGATGATGAGGATATCGACTTGGATGGAGTTGGTGCTATGGGCGCCATTGTTCTTCCTCCGCTAGCGCCCGGGAACAAGTTCAACATTACTAGCACAATGATTCAGCTGTTGAATTTGAGAGAAGTGTTCCGTGGTGTTGCTGGTGATGATCCAAACCGACACCTGATGAATTTTGTGGGTATCTGCAAGTCGTTCGAATTGCCTGGAGTAAGTCAGACAGCGATCAGGCTCAGGTTGTTTCCGTTGTCTCTGTCTGATGAGGCAGTATTATGGTTGACAGAGCTAACCCCCGACTCTATCATAACCTGGGGAGAGTTAAAAGGAGCTTTCCTAGAAAGGTTCTTTCCTCCCTCTAGGATGATACAGTTGAGGGATGAAATTAGCAACTTCAGACCACAACCTCATGAGGCTTTACATGAGACTTGGTTGCGGTTCAAGAAAAAGCTGACACAATGCCCAAACCATCAGTTGACCGACAATTTTTTGATGCAGACATTCTACAGGGCACCGAATTCGGCTACCAAGCCGACACTGGATAATGCAGCAGGTGGAGCATATATGGGTCTCACTTTTATTGAGGCCACAATTATTTTGGACCGGCTCACCAAAACCAACAGGGCCTGGCATACACGGGATACAGAGGTAGCAGCTAGCACTTATGCAGTTGGTATGTCAGCAGAGCAGCGCAGGAAGGAGGAAGAGCGGGACCAAGATATGGCCCATCTGAAAATGCAAATGGACCTACTGACAAAGCATTTGTTGTCAGGAGGTATTGAGAAAGTGAAAGCTGTAGGTTCCCAAGGTAGAGCAGCAGAGTTTGAATCTGATGAGGAGGCAAATTATGTGGGTGGTTTCCAGGCTTATGGCCAAGGAAACCAAGGTCGAAACAATTACTATGAAAAGTCGGGTAATAAGAGTCGAGAACAAGGTGATTGGAGGAGCAAAGACGATAGAGGTGGATTATACATACCACCTGGGAATCGTGACAAAGATAGCAATGAGTCAGGGACGTCCAAACTAGAGAATATGATGGCTAAGATGCTGCTGAAGGTAGAATCGACTGACTCTGGGGTAAAGGAGATGAGGACTGAATTATCAGTAATGAGTCTGGTAGTGGATTCACATTCCACCTCGATCAAGCAATTAGAGCAGCAAGTGAGTCAAATCTCGGCATCTCTAAATCAAAGAAAGACAGGTACCTTGCCGAGTGACACCATTCAAAACCCGAGGAATGACGGGAGCTGTATGGCGATCACTACAAGAAGCAGTAAAATATTATCGGAATCACATCCGATAATTCAGACTCAGAAAGGTGATGTTGCGGATGAAAATGTGGTAGAGGATGCTACTCAAAAGCTCACGGATAAAAGCAAGGAAGTTGAAAAACTTCCAACTATGATGCCTCGACCACCGCCTCCTTTCCCACAACGGTTGAAGAAGAAAGTGGAAGATACCAAGTTCCTAAATTTCATGACCATGCTCAAGCAGATATCAGTGAACATCCCACTGGTGGACGCTCTTGAACAAATGCCCGGATATGCCAAGTTTATGAAGGACTTGATGACCAAGAAGAGGTTAATGAGCTTTGAACCCGAAGATAACCTCCACCACTGCAGTGCTATTTCTTCAAGATCGTTAGTGGAAAAGAAGGAAGATCCAGGTGCTTTTACTGTTCCCTGTACTATTGGGAAATTCAACTTTGAAAAAGCCTTATGTGATCTTGGTGCTAGCATCAACTTGATGCCGCTAGCAGTCTATAAACAATTGGGTTTGGGAGCTCCCAAACCAACTACCATGAGGGTGTTAATGGCTGACCGTTCAGTAAAGCGACCGGTGGGAATATTGTCTGATGTGCTGGTAAAGGTTGGTAAGTTTATATTCCCAGCTGACTTTGTAATCTTAGATTGCGAAGTGGACTTTGAAGTTCCCATAATCTTGGGACGACCATTGTTAGCCACTGCAAGAGTGTTGGTCGACATGGAAAGAAATGAACTGACATTCAGATTAAATAATGAATTGGTCAAGTTTGATGTTTGTAAGTTGATGAAGCCACCAAGAGACATGAGGGTGGTCTCAGTTATCAATGTTATCGATGAAGCCCCTATGGATGTGCATATTGAGGAGAAGGGTTTTGTTGAGACCCTAGCTATGATGAGAATGATGTTGGGATCGCAAAAAGAGAAACCTATAGAGGAAGGCGGTGAGAACAAATCAAAGAAAAGAAAACGCCGCAAGAGAACCAGCAAAGAAAAAGAGTTAGAAAGAGTAAAGAAGTTGTCTCGACTAGCTGAGGAGCCGATAAAAGAGAAAGTTGGAGCTCAACAGGATGATGTCGCTTGCACCTATTCCAGTGATTGCTCCTGCTTTGGAGACCCTGGCGGTCTCCGACATCATGCTAGACTCTGAGTCCTATGGGCTTCACAGGTATTCCTTTCTCTCACAGTTTTAGCTTTCACATGTATGCATTAGGGACAATGCATGAGTCTAAGTTGAGGGTGCTGTTGGGATACCTGTGAGTCTTTCACCACCGAGGGTTTTTGTTGCCGTGTTTCTTTTCCCCTCGGTGTGCTATCTAGTAGAACCGGCATGTTTAGGTTGTCGTTTAAATTTTGGTTGTGTTGTGATATCTATAGCAAGCATGGCTTTTTGGAAGTTGAACTAAAAGGAGCCCCCTCTGAAAAAGTTGATTTTGTACTTATGTTTGAAATGGGTGACTGTTCTGGATCCTTGAATGTCATTGTTTGATTGTGATTGTAATAATTATGCTTAAGCCGAGCTGATGTTTTGATAGTTTCTAGTGGTATGGTTTCCTGGTGCCAAGTGTGTGTGAGCTTATTTTATAAACTCTTACTCTGTGCATGCATCTAGAACTTGCCCGGTCTATTTTGTTAAGCTTGAAGTTGGTTGCTTAGGAAAGGATCACAGGCCCTTTTTGTGTGCAGCCCACTTAGCCTATAAGACCGTCCAAATGCAAATAATCCCTTTGATCCCTGTTTGAGCCATAACTGACCCTATTCTTTCAATAACCTGTCACCGTTTCTTTTTAACTTTGAATTCCTATTTTGGCCCTGGTCCTTCCTTTGACATCGTGCACCTCAACTCAGGCAATCAACCTAAGTTGAGGGTGGCTACTATAGAGGTAAATGATAAGAAAAATAGGATGGATGAGATTGGTTGTGGATAGAATGAAAATTTCGGGTGTGTGCCTAAGAAAAAAATAATAATAATAAAAAATAAAAAGAAATTTGTCAAAAGAAAGAGGCCGCACCTGTAGCTAGAAATAAGTGAATTTGGAGTTGAATAAGGATGGACGAAGTAAAGTTAAGTGGAAATAGTAGGTCGGTGATTCCAAGGAGGGTTTAGTCACTATTACCCAAACGTATCCTACCTGCACCCGAAGCCTCATTACAAGCCAAAACAAGTCCTGTAGTGATCCTTAGTGGCTTTCTGAAAAACTGAAATAGAATAGCATGGGCAAGCTTATGGCATCGCATGTGCATTATTTGAAATCGTTTGTGAGTGTGAGCGCCTTACCTAGTCCCAAATCTTGTGTGTGGGACTTCTTTGTGGTGAGGGCACCGAGAATTCTGTATCATCTATTGACTATTGGGATAGCTGTTGTGTGTGTATGTAGAATATTCTATCATATCGGAATGACATGTTTGGATCCTTGCAAGTTAGCGTTTCACACATTTGTGTACTACCGGGGGGGGGGCTTGATTTAAATTTAATAGACTGTTGAGTGGCCATGATTTGCTAACGATATGTGTTTGTATTCTTAGTTGAGTCGTCATATTGTTTTTGTTGTCATGTTGCTTGAGGACAAGCGAACGTTTTAAGTTGAGGGTGTTGATGTGCCGGGATTCTACGGCACATTTGACGCCTTTAACTAAGGATAGTCGCAAGTTTTCAAGCAACTTTTGTGGTTTTTGATGTTTTTATGTTGTATCTGCAGGAAATGGAGACAAGGATAAAAAGGAAGTGAAAAATACTCAAGCTAAGTAACATGGGTTATGCTTGACGGAGGGCCTGACGGCTCGTCACACAGGTGACTGACCGTCAGAGGAGCCACCAAATCTGGCAGCAGCTAAAGAAGGCACTGGATAGTGGCGATGGTTGGCGTGACAGCCCGTCACACCCGTGACGGTCCGTCAGCCAAGCCGTCAAGTTAGAGCTCAAAGAGAGCATGCACTGGATAGTGACGACGGTTGGCGTGACGGCCAGTCGAATGGGTGACGTTCTGTCGGCCAAGCCGTCAAGTTGGAGCTAACAGAGAGCATGCACTGGATAGTGGCGACGGCTTGGAGTGACGGCCAGTCGCATGACTCGTTAATCATTCATGGTTTCCACAACCCTAGTTATGGATTTAGCTACTCATGGTTGTAAGAAGATACCTAGATTTAGATGAAGAGGTCATGAGTATAAGTTACAAGAACAAGTAAAGAAAACCAAAAATCTTGAAATCTCAAGAACACTTCAATAAATCAAGAACCAATCTTTTAATTCTCAAGAACTATGTTATGATGTCTCACAAAATGTAAATAACTCGTAACAATATCGAAAAAAGTTGGAACCCACAAATTAAAACCTAAGGGAAGGTATTTATGATCTAGGAAAGCTGGATGCAGCACTTCTGATGGTCAACCCCACAGGCCATCGTGGGAGCGACGGGCGTCGTTGGTACCCGTTGGACTTTCTTTACATTGTGTCTCCAGGCTTCTGCCTTGTTTTTATGGGAAAATTTGATGGGACGTCGTGGTAGTTACTCCCATCATGGCTAGCTCGTCGGGTAACAACTTGTTTCTCCAATCTCCTCTAGCACTTTTTGACGGACTCTATGACGTCCTGTCGTGTATCTCACGGGCATCGTGGCAGCTCATCAGGTTTGACTTGGCTTCTCAGTTCCACTTGTCCATTCCCACGGGCAAGTGTGATGTCCTGTGGCTGGACCGAGGCCCATTGTGGAAGGACGTGGGAGAGGATTTTGCCTTTAAGTTCTTCTGCTCTATTCAGATGCCTTTTCCCACGAGCCATGGTCCCACGCCTGTGGGGCATCTCTTTTTACCCAGAAACTGCAACTTTTTAATTTTTTTATCTTTTCAATACTTTTCCCTGTACATGTAAAAAACAATATCAAATTCAACAAATACCTAAGAACTCCCAAAATCCTAATTTTAAAGAGTCTAAAGTGGCGTGAAATCCTGGCACATCAATCGCCTCAGCATGGAAATATGGAAAATAGGGTGAACACCTGAAAGAGCATGAGGCGATGCTAACTTATATGCTACCTCTCAAATGTGACAAAGAATCTCAAAAGGCCTAATGAACCTAGAGCTAAGCTTCCACTTCCTCCCAAACCTCATCACACCCTTCATGGGTGACACACAAAGGAAGACTCTATCACAAACCATAACCTCCAAGTAATGTACCCTCCAATCAGCATAGCTCTTCTTCCTACCTCGGGTTGTATGGAGTCTCTCTTGAATAACCTACACTCGATCCATAGAATAACGGAACAAGTCAGTACCCCACGGCCTAACCTCAAAAGCATTAAACCAACCCACCAGAGACTACACTACCTACCATAAAATACCTCAAATAGATCCATCTGAATGCTGGAATGATAGCTATTATTATACGTGAACTTTTCCAAGGCTAAGAATCGGTCCTACTGACCTCTGAAATCAATAACACAAGCCCACAACATATCCTCTAGAACCTGAATAGTATGCTTTAACTGACCGTTAGTTTATGGGTGAAAGGTTTTGCGAAGCTCAACTCGTAGCTATAAAACCTTTTGGAGGCTAGGCTGGCCCCATGCCCTCCAACTGATACTGAACATCCTCTACTTCTACCTCTAGCTGTGGTGATGGTGCCCTAGCCTGGACATGAGCTGGCATCGCAGCCCATCCCCTAGCTGGGGCTCTAACTGTAAGCACATGGGCCTCGCCCTCACCTATAGTTGATCTCATCCAGACCATCTTAGAAAGAATAAAATAATGAAATTTAGAAGTTTATTGAATCAAAGATGCACGATAGAGAGTCAAAAAGATGGAATTTTCCTATGAATGCCCTGTAGCCTCCCATAGATAGGATACGGACGTCATCATACCAATCCATAAGATCTACTAGACAATTTCTCTTGTATTGGTATGAGAAGTGAACTTAAAGCTCTGATACCACGCTATCACAACCCAAAATTAGGCCATGATGGCGCCTACTATAACCCTCCAGTAGACAAGCCAAAATCCATGATAAATACTATAATTAAAGCTAAAAATACATAAGTGAAAACAAGGATAATGATAAAAATTAGACACAAGTATAGATATATACAAAATGATACAAAATATACATAAGGTCCCAAAGAGATCAGGAAACATAAGATATATGTACATACGGAACCAACCCCGAACCTAGTGTCACCGATACAAGAGGCTTTACATATGGGAATAAGGCTATACAAGATCTAACTATCTATCAAAATACAAAATAATGACAGTAAGTACAAGAGGGAAAGCAGTAAATCTCCAAACTTCGGGAGCTCACCATGATCCAAACAGCAATAGGCCACAAATGAGTGGATAATCAGCGGGGTGACTTGTATTAGGTGTTGCATTAGAGAAAGATGCAGAAGTGTAGTATGAGTACCCAAACATGGGATACTCAGTAGGCATCATAGGCCAACCTAGCATAGAAGAGAGTATATAATATAAGAATCATAAAGGCAGCTATAATCGAAAATTAACCTAGCCATCTCGGGTATGATTAGGGTAAAGGTCAAGTTAATAACAATAATGATAATAATACACTCAGAGTACAATTTGAAGGGAATGTAGTGCGTTATGGGATGATGCAGTGCAGGATGTGGCCAATGTAGAAAACTAAAACTTGGAATGATCCCTAAAGCTGTCGTAGCTCATCAACATACTCAAGAAGTAAAACCCGGAGTATTCTCATGGGGCGTATATGCAATAAAATGACTGAGTAAAAGGGTCCGAAATATCCCCTGGATTGAGTATAAAAATCATATAGTCTTTCCAACCCTGAAACTAGTAGTAAACCCAATGCAGTTCTTTCTGAAATCTGGAAAACCATAGTAAAAAGTGGAAAAATGTCATTTACAACCAAAAACTAGTATTCTCCTCTCAAATTGTGTCATAATCTATGTACGTGCATGTATGAATATATGTGTTCCATCATAAGAGAATACATATACATATATATATAAACATATATGAAAAATTAGGGTATGTTTCACCCTTCAAATAAGCCAACTAACTTGGAGTCCCGTCCAGTCCCAAGCCATAGCCTTGGGCACATAATTTCATAATATATGGAAATAAAACACGAAAGTAAAGTGATAAAAGTAAAAACAACAATAAAAGCCTACTCTACCATGAAATCATCTTCTAATTCTATACTAAGGATTCTAACCTAAACACATCAAGGCTACTGGCAACCTAACCTAAGGATGAACAGGAATTACTATACCACGGTCCCAGAAATGGCCAATATTTGAAAAGGAGAGTTAAAGCATAATTCTACCCTACAAATTAAACCTAACATTCATTGAACTTATAAAATATACTATCTAATCTAGCTAAGTCTAAAGGAGGTAAATCGTAACATACCTCAGGGCCAAACCATAATCATAAATTGGCACTTGAGAGCCTTCACCTATTGAAGTACCTCGGACACTTCCATGCTATCAAGAACACATTCTACACATAAAGACAGGACTAATGATACCCATACCGATATTTATTATTTCGGGCCAAAAATTGGGTCAAAAATTAACCTACGGATCCTATCAATAAAATTAAAAACAAACTCTGCAGTTATGTTCTCTATAAGGTAGGGAGTGCATGCTCGAAATTTGGGTAGAAATGGGATTGAATTCATACCTCGGATAGTCCAAATGATAACTTTAAAATCAGGAGAAATTCATGCAATTGGAGACCTAAATTTATAAAGGAAGAATATAAATAAGGCTTAGACACGTAATTGCAAAACCCCAAAACATCCAAGCCCAAACTTAGCTCAGAAAACCAGAAGAAATAAAAAATTTCAACTGTCAACATAACCACGAGTCACTTCCATGAGCCGTGGAGGAGTCTACGAGTCATAGACTGAACTTGCGGAACAAAGATCAGAGGACTGCTCCTCTGAAGTTCATTCCACGACTTGAGTCTAGGGACCGTAGAAGTTTCCATGGACTATAGAACCTGTCCCTGGAATCTTCTTTGCTAATGGCTCCCAGGGACCACGAGTGGGATCCACACCCTTTTGGAGTTTCCATGAGTCGTAAACCCAACTCTTGGAAGTCATTCCAGTAGCTCAACTTTCAGGACCAAGAAACCATGAGGGTTCCACGAGCCATAGAACCCATCCGTGGAACCTTAGTCGCGAATTTCAGCAGCTTTTCTATTTAGTTTCTAGGGGCATTCCAGACTTTTCCTACATATTTTAGCGCCTAGGCTACGTCATTTTGACTACTCTAAGCCTATTTTATTAGTCAAAAACTACCTAAAACATTCATTCTCCTAAAATCATCAGACTTAGAAAGAAGAGAAACAAAAGGGGCGACAGTTTTCTCTCAAAGACAAGCAGAGATCTTCTTCAAGTTCAACCCCAAAATCCCAAGGATTTCCCTGTAGTTTATTCACCAGGTATATGGGCTTTCACTAGTGGGTTCCTTTCACCCATTAGGACCCTAGAATTCAGTAAGTTCTTCAAATTCTCCACAAATTTTTCAGACCTAGGGTTCTTAAATCTTAGGGATTCATTGAAATTCAGTTGCTATAGTTTCTATGGTATTAACTACACGTTCTTGGAGAGTTAGTATATTCATGTATAAGTCTCAGAAACCCTAGCTTGTGTTTATTCCAGAAACTCATGAACAATTCTTGGTAGACAGATAAGTCATACAATCATGCTTCAGAATTGAATGCCATATCCTTCAGTACATGTATTGTAACACACCGGAAACGTATCCATCTTTTAAACTCAGACTTGCAGAAAAGTTTTAGACTTCCAGGGACCATGGGTCAAGTCCATGAGTCGTGAAAGGTTCCATGAGTCGTGGGAGTGACTCGTGATCCCAGTCCTATAGACCGACCTCAGTACTAACAACCACGAGTCACTTCCATGACTCGTAGAAGTTTCTACGGGTCGTACTGCTGACTCATGGAAGCTGATCAGAGTTCAGTCAATTTTCCTGACTTCCACGACTAGGTCCTACGACTCATGGAAGCGTCCACGAGTTATCCTGTTGCACCATAGAAAACCTTCTACAGGTTGAAATCTTGAACAGTTTCCACAATAGGAGTTCACGAGTCGTGGAAAGGTCTACGAGTCGTAGACTCCACTCGTGGTCATTGAGGTTGACTGTTTCTCCAGCATTCTTCTAATTTAATCCCAGGGGCTTTTTGGTTATTTTTCATTCTTTTAACTACTAAGTGAAGTCATTTTAACTACTTTTAGAAGAGTTTTCACCCATATTATTCTAAGTCTCTTCTAAGTTCCTCATTCTTCTCTCAAAAAGGAAAATTCTCCTTCAACCTCAAGTCCCCAAGCTCCCAGTCAAGCCTTCTAATCTTTCCTAAATCAAGTGGGTAATCTTCCACCAAGGTATGTGGGTCTTTAAAAATGAGTTCTTTTCACCCTTGTGCCCAAAATCCCCAATCCTTATGTTGAATTATGAACTTATGAAATTAGGGTTTTGATCTAAAATTGGGGAAAGTTTATGAAATCAGCTTCTATGTTTAAATTCATAGTTTCTTATTGATTATTCATGATTTAATTATGATTCTCTTGTTGGTTTTAAAAGCCCAAGCATGAAAGTTAATTTCTAGCATGAAACTATGAATTTGCATGTTTTCAAGAGAAACTTGGCATGATTAGATATCATGGCCTGTACGTATATTATGAAATTGCATGCCTAATTCTTCAAGTATGAATTTAGAAAGAAAAGCATGTTTTAAATTATGGCTATGCTAAGTCTATATATGTATGAATTTGAATTGCATGGCATCAGATATGTCTTTCTGCTTTTCAAATAGTTTTGGACATCAGATATTTCCCTATGCTTTATTAATAGATTTGACATCAGATATGTCACCAGTTATGAACAACTTTGGCATCAGATATGTCATCGGTTATGAACAGTTTTGGCATCAGATATGCCTAGTATTATATGAGCTATATGTATATTTTGGGAGTAGTATTAGCACCGAGTTGGACGGGTTAGAGTGCCCATAAGTCCCAGAACTACGTGCCCCCTTAGGTTCTAAGTCTCCTTTGTTGGGCATCAGTATGTAGTGATCACGCCACAATAATGCCTTTATACCTTGGCAAGGTATATTGGGTCCTCTCGATGGGGCGGATACATCGAATTCCATGTAGCTCACATGGTCTATGTTGGTTAGAGAACCTCCCACAGAAAACAGTTATGCTTTTAAAACTTGCATTTGACTCTTTCTCAGATTTCAGACTTATGGTATATCATTATGTTTCAGTTTATGGTAAGTTTAGAGTCATTGCGTCAGTGTAATCTTTAAAAGCATGATTTCAATTATTTAAGTATACTTAATATGTTTACTTCAAATTTATGCATTGCTCACATACTTGGTACATTCTATAGTACTAACCCATATCACACTGCATCCTTTAATGATGCAGATTCTGGTGTACCTTCACAGCTACGTTGCTAGAGTTCTCGACCACTCCCAGTTATCTTTGGTGAGCCCTCATAGTTCGAGGACTAGACCTTAATTTAGTTTGATGTTTTCCTTACCCTTTCAGATTATCGAGTTAGTTGGGGTATTATCCCATCAACTCTTTATGCTAGCCCTAGAGGCTTTTCAGACATAGATGTTATCGGATGATCTTTGGGTTGTATCCCCTATTTAGTACTCTATCTATGATATGTCTTCCTATTTTGGATTCCCTTATGGTGCTTCCGCTATGTTTTCCTTATGTATGCTTGAGAATGATATAACCAAGGGCTAAATTGGGATCCTTATGGTTCTGAGTCCCGTGTTACATCTAGGGGTTAACCTCAGGGCGTGACAAACTTGGTATCAGAGCCTCAGGTTCAAGAGTCCTAGGATGTCTGAAAGCCGCATCGAGTAGAGTTTTTTTCATGTGTGTGAAGCGCGCCACACATAAGAGAGGAAAGCTATGAGATGTCTTAGAAAAAATTCATTCCTTTCATGATCACATCGTTCGATAGAGTTTAACTTTAATATACCTTTAATCCTTATCTTATGTATTTCAGACTATGCCTCCTCAACGTGCTATGCCTCCCCGAGCCGCTCGAAATGCTTCTCCTCAAGTTTCGGTTCCCGATATCATGAATGATGAGTTCAGAAATGCCATCCATTTGCTAGCCTAGACTTTGGCCACTCAGGCCAATCAACAAGCTTATGTCCCAGTCCATCCTCAAGGAGGGGTAGCGGCCTGAGTTCATGACTTTATCCGTATAAACCCGCTAGAGTTTTGGGGTTTGAAAGTGAGTGAGGACCCACTAAACTTTATTGATGAAGTGAAGAAGATCTTTGAGGTTATGCAAGCAGTTGGGGTTGATTAAGTTGAGCTTGCATCCTATCAACTCAAGGATGTGGCTGACATTTGGTTCACCTAATGGAAGGAGGCTAGGGTGAGGGATGCGACCCCCACGACTTGGGAGTGTTTTGAGAGAGCCTTTCTTGATAGGTTCTTTCCCCGTGAGTTGAGACAAGCGAAGGTAGAGGATTTGTGAACTTGAGACAGGGTTCGATGTCATTGCAAGAGTATAGTTTGAAGTTCATTCAGTTGTCTAGATATGCTCCCTCCATGGTAGCGGACCTGCATGATCAAATGAGGATGTTCATATATGGGGTTTTTGATATGGTAAAGAAAGAGTGTAGGTATGATTTGTTGTTGAGTGATATGAACATCTGCCGACTCATGACTCATGCCCATCAGATTGAGGGTGACAAGCTTAGGGAGATGGCAAGGGAGAACAAGAGGGTTAGATCTGAGGGATAAGGTTTTGGTCATCACAGGTCTGGAGGTGGACATCGCTCTTCTTTCCAAAAGAAGTCATCAGGATCTATTCATTCTTCTGCTAGTGCTCCTACTCAGGCTCATAAGCCTCGTTATGATCATGGTGGTAGAGGATCTGGTTCCTATTCTCAGTCTCAAGGTAGTGTTGCTAAGGGGTCTTCCTACCCAGCTTGTGTTAAGTGTGGGAAGACTCACCCCGGTGAGTGTTTGGCTGGTAGAGAGGGTTATTTTAGGTGTGGTCAGACTGGGCACCGTATCAGAGATTGCCCTTCGGCCAAGAAAGGGCAAGGAGGTGGTAGGACTCAGTCTACCCTAGCAGATTTAGGTGGTAGACCAGCCCCGTAGGGCGCAACTTCTAGTTCTGGTGGTCAATTCTAGACCCATCTTTATGCTATGTCCTCCCATCAGGATCAGGAGAGTTCTCCAGATGTGGTTACAGGTATGTTGAAAGTCTTCTCTCTTGATGTGTATGCCTTGTTAGATCTCGGTGCCTCCTTATCTTTTGTAACCCCTTATGTGGCCTGTAAGTTCGAGGTTCATCCTGAATTACTTTTAGAACCCTTTCATGTTTCTACTCCTGTTCTTGAGTCAGTCCTAGCCGAAAGAGTCTACCGAAATTACCCTATCTCAGTCCTTCATAGAGTCACTTTAGCGGATTTAGTAGAGTTGGAGATGACTGATTTTGATATTATTCTTGGTATGGACTGGTTGTATGCATGTTATGCCTCAGTTGATTTCTGCACTCGTGTTGTTAGTTTCAAGTTTCCTAATGAACCTGTCCTAGAATGGCAAGGTAGTCCCTCTTCCTCAAAGGTTCGTTTCATATCTTATCTTAAGGCTAGAAAGATGATTTCTAAAGGTTATGTATATCATATAGTTCGAGTTGTGGACACGGGGTCCAAGACCCCGACTATTCAGTCTATTCCTATTGTGAACGAATTCCTAGAAGTGTTTCCTGATGATTTGCCCGAGTCCCTCCCGAGCAGGATATCAACTTTGGGATAGATCTCCTTCCAAATATGAATCCTGTCTCTATTCCTCCCTATAGAATGGCCCTCGCGGAACTCAAGGAGTTGAAAGATCAGTTGAAAGACTTGCTTGATAAGGGTTTCATCAGGACCAGTATCTCTTAGAATGTGTATTAATTACCGCCAATTGAAAAAGGTCATAATCAAGAATAAGTATCCCAATCCTAGGATTGATGACATGTTCGATCAACTTCAGGGTGCTAGTTTCTTCTCCAAAATTAACCTTAGATCCGGTTATCATCATCTTTGAGTTCGGGAGTGTGATATCCCTAAGACAACCTTCAAGACTCAGTATGGTCATTATGAATTTGTTGTGATGTCTTTTGGTCTAACGAATGCTCCTACAGCCTTTATAAATTTAATGAACCGTGTGTTCAAACAATATTTGGATATGTTTGTGATTGTTTTCACTGATGATATCCTCATCTAATCTCGGAGTGAGGAGGAGCATGCAGATTACTTGAGGGTTGTGTTGCAAACTCTCAAGGATAGGCAGTTGCTTGCTAAGTTTAGCAAGTGTGAGTTCTGGATGCAGTCTGTGGCTTTTCTGGGTCACATTGTGATAGGTGATAGTATTTGAGTTTATTCTCAAAAGATAGAGGCAGTAAAAAACTGGCGTAGACCTACTTCTCCGTCTAATATTAGGAGCTTTTTAGGTTTGGCTGGTTACTACAGGAGATTTGTGGAAGGTTTCTCTTCCATTGCTTTGCCTTTGACTCGATTGAATCAAAAAAAGGTAAAATTTTAGTGGTTTGATTCATGTGAGAAGAGTTTTCAGGATTTGAAGACTAGATTGACCACCGCTCCAGTGTTAGCTCTACCCGAGGGCTTAGATAATTTTGTTGTGTATTGTAATGCTTCTATAATTGGTTTGGGTTGTGTTTTGATGCAGCGTGTTAAGGTGATTGCTTATGCTTCTAGATAGCTTAAGACTCATGAGAAGAACTATCCTACTCATGATCTTGAGTTAGCAGTCGTGGTCTTTGCTTTGAAGATTTGGAGATATTACTTGTATGGTGTGCATGTAGATGTTTTCACTGATCATAAGAGTCTTCAATATGTGTTCACTCAAAAGGAATTGAATTTACGACAAAGAAGGTGGCTTGAACTCCTTAAGGATTATGATATGAGTGTGATTTACCATCCGGGTAAGGCCAATGTTGTGGTGGATGCTTTGAGTAGGTTGTCCATGGGAAGTGTAACTTCTATTGAAGATAGAAAGAAGGAATTGGTTAAAGAAGTTCATAGGCTTGCTCGATTGGGAGTTCACCTTGTGGACTCGACTAAAGGTGGTGTGATTGTGACCAATGGTGCTGAATTATCCTTGGTGGTTGAGGTGAAAGCCAAGAAAGACCAAGATCTCGTTCTACTTCAGCTTAAGGGTGCAGTTCGTTAGCAAAAGGTTGAGGTTTTCTCCCAAGGGGGAGATGGTGTGCTTCATTATCAGGGTCACTTGTGTGTGCCAGATATTAATGGGTTGAGACAACAGATTTTGGCTGAGGCTCACAGTTCTAAATATTCCATTCATCCGGGTGCCACTAAGATGTATCGTGATCTATGGGAAGTCTTTTGGTGGAATGGTATGAAGAAGGACATAGCCGGGTTTGTGGCTAAGTGTCCCAACTGTCAACAGGTAAAGGTGGAACATCAAAGGCAAGGTGGCATGCTTCAAGATATTGACCTTCCCACTTGGAAATGGGAAGCAATCAATATGGACTTTATTAGGGTTTGCCTCATACTCAAAGGCAACATGATTCCATTTGGGTAATCGTTGACCGGATGACCAAGTCATCCCATTTCTTGGCTGTTAAGACTACGGATACAACGGATGATTATGCCAAACTCTACATTCAGGAGATAGTCCGACTGCATGGTGATTATTTGTCTATCATTTCTGATAGAGGTCATCAGTTTACATCTCAGTTTTGGAAGTCGTTATAGAAAGGTCTTGGTACTAAGGTGAAGCTTAGCACAACTTTTCATCCTCAGACAGACGGCCAAGCAGAGCATACTATTCAGACTTTGGAGGATATGTTGAGAGCGTGTGTGATTGATTTCAAAGGTAATTGGGATGATCACTTACCTCTTATCGAGTTTGCCTACAACAATAGCTTTCACTCTAGCATCCAGATGGCTCCATATGAGGCACTTTATGGCCAAAGGTGTATATCTCCTATTGGTTGGTTCAAGGTTGGTAAGGCAGCCTTGATTTGTCCAGATTTTGTGCATGAGACCATGGAGAAAGTTCAGCTTATTCGGGAGAGGTTAAAGACCGCTCAGAGTCGATAAAAATCTTATGCGGATGTGAGGAGAAGGGAGTTAGAGTTTGAAGTTGATGATTGGATTTTCCTTAAGGTTTCACCCATGAAGGGTGTGATGAGGTTTGGCAAGAAAGGAAAGCTTAGTCCCCATTTTGTAGGTCCTTATCAGATTTCGAGGAGAGTTGGTAGTGTTGCTTATGAGTTGGAGTTGCCAACAGAGTCGAAAGAGGTTCATCCAGTTTTCCTTGTTTCCTTGTTGAAGAAGTGTGTTGGTGATATGACCTTGATTGTTCCTTTGGAAGATATGGGTTTTAAGGATAGTCTCACTTATGAGGAGGTTACCTTGGAGATCCTTGATCATCAGGTTCGGAGGTTGAGAAACAAAGAAGTCGCTTCGGTGAAAGTCCTTTGGAGGAATTAGCTTGTAGAAGGGGATACTTAGGAAACAGAGGAGGCCATAAAGGCCAAATATCCTCATCTCTTTCCTTTTGACTCAGTTCCAGCTTGAGGTAATAGTTTCCTCCTTAGTATGTCCCTCTGATTTTATTCCACCGGTTTCTCTCATGATCCTAGCATGCATACATGTTTTATGAAGTTAGTTTATCATGTTTTCAAGTTGAGAAGTTCAGTTTTAATGTTGTTTCCTTGATTTCCATGTTTTGATGTTTTCTTGGGATATTTTCTCCTCAGTTTTCCTTGTTTAGTCTTCAATCGAGGACGAATGATCCCAATGGGGGGTATTGTAACACCGCAGAAATGTATCCAGTTTTTAAACTCAGACTTGCAGAAAAATTTTGGACTTCCAGGGACCACGGGTCAAGTCCTCTAGTCGTGGAAGGTTCCACGAGTCGTGGGAGTGACTCGTGATCCCAGTCCTGCAGACTGACCTCAGTACTGACAACTACGAGTCACTTCCACGACTCATAAAAGTTTCTATGGGTCATACTGTTGACTCGTGGAAGCTGATCAGAGGTTAGTCAATTTCCCTGACTTCCACGACTAGGTCCTACGACTCGTGGAAGCTTCCACGAGTCATCCTGTTGAACCGTAGAAAACCTTCTGCAGGTTGAAATCTTGAACAGTTTCCACGATAGGAGTCCACGAGTCATGGAAAGGTCTACGAGTCGTAGACTCCACTCGTGGTCACTGAGGTTGACTGTTTCTCCAGCTTTCTTCTAATTTAATCCCAGGGACTTTTTGGTTATTTTCCACTCTTTTAACTACTAAGTGAAGTCGTTTTAACTACTTTTAGAAGGGTTTTCACCCATATTATTCTAATTCTCTTCTAAGTTCCTCATTCTTCTCTCAAAAAGGAAAATTCTCCTTCAAGCTCAAGTCTCCAAGCTCCCAGTCAAGCCTTCTAATCTTTCCTAAATCAAGTGGGTAATCTTCCACCAAGGTATGTGGGTCTTTAACAATGGGTTCTTTTAACCCTTGTGCCCAAAATCCCCAATCCTTATGTTGAATTATGAACTTATGAAATTAGGGTTTTGATCTAAAATTGGGAAAAGTTTATGAAATCAGCATCTATGTTTAAATTCATGGTTTCTGATTGATTATTCATGATTTAATTATGATTCTCTTGTTGGTTTTAAAATCCTAAGCATGAAAGTTGATTTCTACTATGAAACTATGAATTTGCATGTTTTCAAGAGAAACTTGGCATGATTAGATATCATGGCCTCTATGTATATTATGAAATTGCATGCCTAATTTTTCAAGTATGAATTTAGAAAGAAAAGCATGTTTTGAATTATGGATATGCTAAGTCTATATATGTATGAATTTGAATTGCATGGCATCAGATATGTCTTTATTCTTTTCAAATAGTTTTGGAAATCAGATATGTCCCTATGCTTTATGAACAGATTTGACATCAGATATGTCACCAGTTATGAACAGCTTTGGCATCAGATATGTCATCAGTTATGAACAGTTTTGGCATCAGATATGCCCAGTATTATATGAGCTATATGTTTGTTTTGGGAGTAGTATTAGCACCGAGTGTGACGGGTGATAGTACCCATAAGTTCCAGAACTACGTGCCCTCGTAGATTCTAAGTCCCCTCTGTTGGGCATCAGTAAGTAGTGATCACGCCATAGTAATGCCTTTATACCATGGCAAGGTATATTGGGTCCTCTTGATGGGGCGGATACATCAAATTGTCTATGTCGGTTAGAGAACGTCCCACTGAAAACATTATGCTTTTAAAACTTGCATTTGACTCTTACTCAGATTTCAGACTTATGGTATATAATTATGTTTCAGCTTATGGTTAGTTTAGAGTCATTGCGTCAGTGTTATCTTTAAAAGCATGATTTCAATTATTTAAGTATACTTAACATGTTTACTTCAGATTTATGCATTGCTAACATACTTGGTACATTCCATAGTACTAACGCATATCACGCTACATCTTTTGATGATGCATATTCAAGTGTACCTTCACAACTACGTGGCTAGAGTTCCTGGCCACTCCCAGTTAGCCTCGGTAATCCCTCATAGTTCGAGGACTAGACCTTACTTTAGTTTGATGTTTTCCTTACCCTTTCAGATTATCGAGTTAGTTGGGGTATTATCCCATCAACTCTTTATGCTATCCCTAGAGGCTTTTCATACATAGATGTTATCAGATGATCTTTGGGTTGTATCCCCTATTTAGTACTCTATCTATGATATGTCTTCCTATTTGAGATTCCCTTATGGTGCTTCCGCTATGTTTTCCTTATGTATGCTTGAGAATGCTATGACTAAGGGTTAACTTAGGATCCTTGTGGTTCCGAGTGCTGTGTTACGTCTAGGGGGTAACCTCAGGGAGTGACATGTATGTTGCATTCTCAGTTGCTTATCAGTATTTTGTGATATCCAGTATTACAGTTGCATTATTGCTTACAATCAGTTGGGAGTATACTTAGTAACAAGTGGACAAGGGGATAAAGGCTTAGCTGTCAGATTAGGCTGAGACTACTAGTAGCAGTCCCCAAGTCCCAGAACTATGACTCCACTGTAGGTCTGAAAGGGGTCAGCTATCCGATTAGGCTGGTTACCTTGTCCTATGTGGACATCAGTTTAGTGGATCCACATCAGACTTGTTCGTACCCTTGTCAAGGTATGAACACACTTCCATCCAGGGTTATAGGTTGGCCCCATAGTTAGCTCAATTTATGGTATGTCGATTAATAGTGTCTCCCATAGTCAGACTCATGTTGCATTGACCTTATATTCAGTTATTCAGTTCAGCATATGATATACTCATGATATTTATTTGGTCATTGCATCTTATATTACTTCTAAGTTTATGCTTCAATATATATATTTTCACGTTCAGTTATTATGTTGTTCAGCTCAATCCATATTTTTCATGCTCAGTACATTCAAAGTATTGATGCATAATTTTGTGCTACATTATTTTATGATGTAGGAGCAGGCACTCAACATCCAGACCATGCGTAGTCGACTTGCAGTCCGTACTCAGCAGCTTTATTGGTGAGTCCTCACAGTCCGAGGATGATAGACATGCTTTACTTTTCAGTCTTCTTATTTCCATTTACAGATTGTTAGAGTTAGCTGAGGGCATATCCCAGCAACTCATATCAGTTAGAGGCTTTCAGACATTGACTATATTCAGCTGGAGTTGTTAGTGTTATTTTCAGACTTCATTATACTCTCTTATATATTTTATATACTCAGACATATTTTGGGTTTTTCCCTACTTCAGATATTGAATTGTTTTTAGCTTCCGCACAGTGCATGTTTTAATTGAAATTATGAAGATATGTCATGCAATGAGTTAGCTTGGGGTCACTTGTGACACTAAGGACCATGTTGCATCTAGGGGGTAGCCTCGGCGCGTGACAAACTTTGTATCAGTGCATCAGGTTTAAGTGTCCTAGGGTGTCTGAAAGTCACGTCGAGTAGAGTCTTCTTCATGGGTGTGAAGCGCGCCACACTTATGGGGGGAGCTATGACACGTCATTAGGAAAAACTTCCCTTCTTTATTTTCCAGCTCCTGCTATAGAGTGTAAACTCTATTTAATCTCCTTATAACTCGTGCTCTTCGCATTTCAGAAAAATGCCTCCCAGAAGAGCCAACGCCAGAAATCAGCCAACACCAGCAGCTCCAGCAGACCCATTGAATGAGCAAGTCACGCATGCCAAATTCAGGACTGCTTTTCAACTGCTTGCTCAGTCCATGACCACCCAGGTCAATCAGCAGGCTGTGACACCAGCTCTACCTCAGACTAACACAGCTACAGCAAGAATCCGGGACTTCACACGGATGAACCCTCTAGAATTTCATAGGTCTAAGTTAGAAGAGGATCCACAAGAGTTTTTGGATGACATTCAGAAGGTGATAGACATTATGGGTGTTGTTTTCAGGAAAAATAATTTATGTTTCGACTATTTGAAAATTCTTTTCAAAAACTAAGTTAAAGTTTCCAAGCGTTTTTCAATTAAAGAAGAGTCGCCGCTTAGTTTTATGAAAGGAAAACCAAGAAAAACTTATAAGATTTCTAAAGTTAAAACTGATATAACTTTAAAAATTCGAAGAGATTTTGGGTAAGAGATTCTTATTAATATCCCAAGAAAGTTTAAAGTACTTGGGATATCCGCTAACTTGCGGTTATCCGGACTTGTTTGAAAATAACTTATTTGACTAACTTTGGAAAATCTTTTTATATAAAAAAAAAAAGTGAACTAAACAAGATAATTTAAAATACAGTTTGAAACTTTAGTGATGATTTTGAAAAGAAGTGGTGAATGTAATTTTAAAGGAAAACATATTTAGCCAAATTTTAAAAGAACAACTTTATAGTAACTGGAGAGAAAAGTTTCCGAAGAAAAAATTGAAAACACAAAAGGTACTCACTTAGGGGAAATCCAACCAAGTTGTTACCAGTCTAAGGTAGTTACAAATAACTCTATTCTAACAAAATACAAATAGTCTTGAAAAAAAAAGAGAAGGGAAATAATTAAGCTTTGAGCTTAATAATTGGACTCCGGCCCATTTGACACATGACCTAAAAATCTAATTTGGGCTTTGAGCCCAATTGCTGCCCCGCTTGGACTTAGTCCAATTTTAAATCTTTTGCCCATTTTGGGCCGCCACCCTCATTATTGCTGCTACTATTTTCATGGGCTTTATCCCATTTTCTTGCTTCTTGCTTGCTTCTTGCTTGCTTCTGCACATCTACTGTTGGAGGAAAATAGAGAAGTCAGTCCGCTTTGGACTTGACGAGAGGCTAACTCGAAGACGTTAGACCTTCTCTGACCCAATGAATATGTGAGGGGAAGTGAGTCCAAGTGGACTCAGCAATGATGTCACATACAATGAAGAAATAGAGAAGATTAGTATGTGAAGAGATCAAATTGAGAAGACAGAGACTATATTATTATAATTACTAAAATAAGACTTGAAGCAAATAACACTTAATCAAAATATTTCTCAATTACAATGTAAGTATTGGTATATCCATAGCAGATATGGTGCACGTAATTTAGAAAAGAGTGAAGGAATTGATAGAGACATGAGAAAATATCACGAAACACATACCTGTCCAAACAATGTATCTTTAAGCAATTCTAATAACGCATTTAATCGATTTCCACCCAATGACAAGTTGAAAAAGTCAGGAATGAGCTAATTTTGAGCACTTTAAACATGAAGGGGCAGTATATATTTTAAGAGCAGCCGGTGAAGATAGCGCACACACATAAAAAATGATAGTAAGTATTTCTTAGAACAAATGATCAAAATATACTGAATTTGGGCACTCGTTCGAAGAGAAAAGTTTCAGATACTTGTATTTTCACAAATGATTCTTTGGAATGCAAAGAGACTCAAGCGTTTGACCTCAAACATATATACATAGTAAACGAGGAAACGAGTTTTATCTTTTGATTATTTACACGACCTGTCATTTGAAGAACTAGGACCTCACAATCAGATTACTTGAGACGGTAAGAGGTAATCATGCTTGGGTTAAAGAAAGTGATTCACCCTCCAAAGGACATCACAAAGGGGAAAATTAATCTCAAAATCAGCCACCTATAGTCCAATTTTTTCCGGATAAAAATAGTTTCCTACTTGCAACCAAGGTGCTTAGAAGACTAAAAGAAGGGAGATAAGCATTCATCAATTTTTAACAATAATTCAACAATATCATGGAGAGGCTATGAAGAAACTTGCTGTGAAGTCATTATCCGCGTCACATAAGCTGGATATAGAGGAAGTTCTAGCAAACAAAGGACTCATTTTGCTTTTGCTACACTTACATCATGGAGGAAGCAACATAAAATATAAGATGAGTCTATTATGACCTTTGAGAACTTATGAGAAGAACTTCGTAGATGTCTTCTTTAGCATATTCTATCATGTTTAAAACTCACTTATAAAGAAAGAAAACTTTATGAGTTTTAAAATGAAACATTCATCACAAAAAATAGATAGGAAGTCATATACACATTCAGAACATTAAGCAAAAGAAACTTAGAGGTAATGAAAATATTCATCCAAGAATTTTCAGAAAAAAAAAAGCAATCCATGACAAATTTGTGACCCTTTCGAGCAAACAGAACCTAATAATTGTGATGGAGCTTTTGGTTCCCTTCTATTGTCTGGTTCTTCGAAAAAAGCTAAGGAGCAGTCCATAAGACCATCTAGGCTTTCAATGAATCTTGTTTGACATCGGGAGTCAAGAAGATTTTTTATGAAAAGCTTCTCACACACAAAAAAACAATACAATGCACACATAAATACACTAAGGAAAGATCATGAAACATTAAAGAATAAACCAAAAATTCTATCAATCTCCAAAGCTTGAAAATGACCAATACAAACAAATTCTGAATTTCATCCTCAGCTTTTAACACGGCAAACGAATTCTTTCAAACAAGACCAACAAACAAGACCAACCTAAAACCAACAATATTCTATTAATTCTAACGGAAATAAATGAAAGATACACCATTTCTATTTTCGGGAAAAATGGTTTATGTTTCAACTATTTGAAAATTCATTTCAAAAACTAAGTTAAAGTTTCAAAGCATTTTTCAAATAAAGAAGAGTCACCACTTAGTTGTATGAAAGGAAAACCAAGAAGAACTTATAAGATTTTTAAAGTTAAAACAGACATAACTTTAAAAATTCAAAGAGATTTTTTATTAGAGGTTCTTATTAATATCGCAAGAAGGTTTAAAGAACTTGAGATATCCGCTAACTTGTGGTTATTCGGACTTGTTTGAAAATAACTTATTTGACTAACTTTGGAAAATCCTTTTATATAAAAAAACGTGAACTAAATAAAATAATTTAAAATACAAGTTTGAAACTTTAGTGATGATTTTGAAAAGAAGTGGTGAATGTAATTTTAAAGGAAAACATACTTAGCCAAATTTTAAAAGAAAAGCTTTACAGTAACTGGATAGAAAAGTTTCTGAAGAAAAAATTGAAAACACAAATGGTACTCACTTAGGAAAAATCCAACAGAGTTGTTGCCAGTCCAAGTTAATTACAAATAACTCTATTCTAACAAAATATAAATAGTCTGGAAAAAAAAACAAGGGAAATAATTAAGCTTTGAGCTTAATAATTGGACTCCGGTCCATTTGACACCTGTCCAAAAAATCTAATTTGGGCTTTGAGCCCAATTGCTGCCCTGCTTGGACTTTGTCCAATTTTAAATCTTTTGCCCATTTTAGGCCGCCACCCTTATTGTTGGTGCTACTATTTTCATGGGCTTTAGCCCATTTGCTCGCTTCTGCACATCTACTGTTGGAGGAAAAAAGAGAAGTCAGTCCGCTTTGGATTTGATGAGAGGTTGACTCGAAGAGGTTGGACCTTCTCTGACCCGATGAATATGTGAGGGGAAGTGAGTCCAAGCGGACTCGGCAACGATGTCACATATAAAGAATAAATAGAGAAGATTAGTATGTGAAGAGATCAAATTGAGAATACAAAGACTATATTATTCTAATTACTAAAATAAGACTTGAAGCAAACAACACTTAATCAAAATATTTCTCAATTACAATGCAAGTATTGGTATTATCCAAAGCATATATGGTGCACGTAATTAGAAAAGAAGTGAAGAAATTGACAGAGACCAGAGAAAATATCACCAAACATATTCCTGGCCAAATAATGTATCTTTAAGCAATTCTAATAACGCATTTAATCGATTTTCACCCAATGACAAGTTGAAAAAATAAGGAATGAGCTGATTTTGAGCACTTTAAACATGAAGGGGCAGTATATATTTTAAGAGTAGGCGGGAAAGATAGCACACACACATAAAAAATGATAGTAAGTATTTCTTAAAACAAAAGATCAAACATACGGAATTTGGGCACTCGTTCGAAGAGAAAAGTTTCAGCTACTTGTATTTTCACAAATGATTCTTTGGAATGCAAGGGGACTCAAGCGTTTGACCTTAAACATATACACATAGTAAACGAGGAAACGAGTTTTATCTTTTGATTATTTACACGACCTGTCATTTGAAGAACTAGGACCTCACAATCATATTACTAGAGACGGTAAGAGGTAATCATGCTTGGGTTAAAGAAAGTGATTCACCATCCAAAGGACATCACAAAGGAGAAAATTAATCTCAAAATCAGCCACCTATATGAAGCAAAGTCCAATTTTTTTCGGATAAAAATAGTTTCCTACTTGCAACCAAGGTGCTTAGAAGACTAAAAGAAGGGAGACAAGCATTCATCAATTTTTAACAATAATTCAATAATATCATGGAGAGGCTATGAAGAAACTTGACGTGAAGTTATTATCCGCGTCACATAAGCTGGATTTAGAGGAAGTTCTAACAAACAAAGGACCCATTTTTCTTCTACTACACTTATATCCTGGAGGAAGCAACATAAAAATATAAGAAGAGACTATTATGACCTTTGAGACCTTATGAGAAGAACTCCGTATATGTTTTCTTTAGCATATTCTAGCATGTTTAAAACTCACTTTTGAAGAAAGAAAACTTTATGAGTTTTAAAATTAAATATTCATCACAAAAAATAGATAGGAAGTCATATACACATTCAGAACTTTAAGCAAAAGAAACTTAGAGGTATTGAAAATATTCATCCAAGAATTTTCAGAAAACAAAAGCAATCCATGACAAATTTGTGACCCTTTCGAGCAAACAGAACCTAGAAATTGTGATGGAGCTTTTGGTTCCCTTCTATTGTCTGGTTCTTCGAAAAAAGTTAAGGAGCAGTCCCAAAGACCATCTAGGCTTTCAATGAATCTTGTTTGACATGGGTGGTCAAGAAGATTTTTTATGAAAAGCTTCTCACACACAAAAAAAATACAATAATGCACACATAAATACACTAAGGAAAGACCATGAAACAGTAAAGAATAAACCAAAAATTCTATCAATCTCCAAAGCTTGAAAATGACCAATAAAAATAAATTCTGAATTTCATCTTCACTTTTTAACACGGCAAACGAATTCTTTCAAACAAGACCAACCTAAAACCAACAATATTCTATTAATTCTAACAAAAATAAATGAAAGAAAACAGAGGGTTAGAATGAGATGTTACCTGTTGGTGGGCAGCGAACTGAGTTTTATGAGCTTTGTCAGAAAGTCCTTACCACCGCTGAAATTTAGACAAGTTTCAACAGAACCAACAAAGGATTTTGTGTATTATATCTCTGCAATCTATGGTTTCTATGAACTAGAGAACGACTCTCTAAAAAGTTCAAGAAATTTTTCCAAAGACCAGCCCCTATTCCTTCATCTTAGAGGGGTTTTTATAGGAATTTTAGGGTAGAAAATGGGGGGAAATGAAGGGTGTTTCGGGTAGAAAACTTCACAGATTTTTGAATTCAAGCTTTCTCTAGCAAGATTAAGCCACGTATGTACTATAGTAGTACGAATTTTAGGTGATTTCACCATAATTTGGGGATAAGGACGTCGAGAGAAGCCAACTGGGTGATTTCTAGAAGCTTTGAGATCCGGAACAACACATCAACAGACGGATTGGTGTTGTTGTCATCTGTTTGACTAAGAGAGAGAGGGGGTATGAGGTTTGTTTGGTTTCTTCTGTTTAGTGAGGGAAAAGAGAAAGAGGAATATTAGGGGTGAGTTCGGTGTGGGCTGGCCGGGTCAGGCGGAAACGTTGGGCTGAGCGGCTTGGAAATTGTTTTGATCCAAAATGTAGGCTAAAACAAAGGTTGATGAGGGTGGTTTATAATTTGGCCACATTTTTGCAAAATGTGGCCACCTTAAGTTAAAGAAATAGCCAAATTGAGAGTAAATCGATGAAATTTGGCTAGATTTTAAATGATTTAAAGAAATTAGGTTAGAATAGGAATAAAGATGAATTAATTATAATTAACCATTTGAGCTTTTCTTCAAATTTTAAAAACCATTTGAAATAATTACTATGTTTAACACACAATTACCTCATTTTAAAAAATATGAAATTAATTATTCAATTAACTCTCATTTTGAATTAATTTGGAGGAAAATTAAGTATTTGATCTCTTAAAAAGATTTTCTTATGAAGTTAAACTTTAAAATAGTTTTTTAAATAAACTTATATAAATTCCACATAATTAAATATAAAAAAATATAAATTATTACTCAAAACTATTATAAAGCTGATTAGGAAAATATTTTATCCTTTTTATAAAATAATTATTTTGAAAATTGTTTAAAATTCAAAAAAAAGGCTCAAGATTAATTCGTAATGTGGAGGGTAAAAATTTATTTTCAACAACTGCCTCTCCCTTTGGGTAGGGTGGATGTAAGGAACCCTGGGCAAAGGGAATTGACATTCCCAATTTTATTCGACCCCAAATTTATCTTCAGGAAGCGGTTGGTTCTAGCAAGAATTTCAAGGGATCATGGCCAAACTCCGGTATCGAGTTTCCTACATATCTCAGGTTACATGAGAACTCAGGCCACTTGTAGTTCAAGATGCTTGATTTTACGCATAATTTTGAAAGAATTTTGAACTATCCCGATTTCAGAGTACGGAGAGACCGGAAAGTTGGGGAGTAAGAGGATTGGGGGAGGGTTTGGAATGCAGCCAAGTTTTCAACATAGAGCCCACCTACATATCCGAAGACTTGAGAATCAAGCTGCTTGTAGTTTGACTCAATCAGTGGGAAAAGGTAATCTTTATGTTATGATAACCTTTGGCTCGGGATGAGTGACGAATAATTTGAGCTATAGAAAAGAGGCTTGTAACCATTCAACTATGAATATGGCACGCTTCACACCCATAGATAAGAATTTACCTGGACATAATTTCCAAAGCTCGAGGTGTATTGTCACCCAGATTTGAAAAGAAGGAATATTTCTCCCAGCGTAAGTTCAGAGAGTACACTGGATGCAAAATTAAGATCCAAATATAGGAAATACCCACATGCCTTCTAACAGGGGTGTGGTTTGATGGAGGTAAAAGTCGTTCCTCACCTCGCATCCAAAGAGTTTGATATCCCTCTTCGGACTATGTCCCAAGCTAAGAAAAAGTTCACATTGTGATGCATCCTTTTTTGGTGTAGTCCGCACCTGTGGTTTTTCTTTGAGAATTTCATCCTTCTCGGATGCTTTCGACAACATCTCAAAATAAAATTATTAGTGGTAAAGTAATTCCATTTGGAAAGATGGTTTCTTTGCCATAACTAATCCTTGATTTACGTTCGAATCTTGTATGGTGATGTCTTTTGACGTATTTTATACCTGTTGTTCTGGTTCGATATTTTCATCCTCTTAGATATTCTCGGCAATATTTTAAAACAAAATTGTTAGTCGTAAAGTATCTCAATAAAGAGAGATAGATTTGTACCTCATTTTTCCGCATCTGTTGTTTCTTGAAGAAGATATCATCCTTTCCTGTCTCTGTCTTAGGAAATAGCAACTTTTGTGACAAATAAATATGATAGCCTTTGTAGCTATCGGATAGGATTGCCTTCATGAAGGTTGGACATGGTGATCTTTGAGTTTGATGACCCTCGTGGCCATTTGACGTGACGGTCCTCATAACCATTGGCGGCATTCTCTTGAATGTGATAGCCTTCGCGGTTATTGGTAGCAGTCTTTGCGAATGCCCTTGGGATAACTCTTGGGCATCATCCGTATCGACGCGACTAACTGATTTTCCCTGAATTATCAGACTTTAGGTAATCTAGCATATCATCCGACTTTGGATAGAGGCGGCTTATAGATGTCCCTTAATTTGTCAGTTTCGAGTAATATTGCACATCACCCGACTTTGGATAGAGGTGGCTTACAGATGTCCTTTGAATTTCAAGTTTTCGGGTAATCCTACACTTTTATCCGATTTTGGATGTAACACGACTATTAATTTTTGGTAGTCTTTGGGTAGCCCTGCACAATATCAATGTGGATATGTCGTGGCTTATAGATAACCCTTTGACTATCAATTGTTGGTAGTCTTGCACTTTTTATCCAATTTTAGATATTGTTTCGACTTACACATTACCTTTGAACTGTCAATCTTCGGGTGATCTTGCACATTATTTGGTTTTATATATCGCTGCGTCTTATAGATAACTCTTAATCTGTCAAGTTTTGGGCAATCCTGCACACTATCCAGTTTCAGACATTGTTGGGACTTACAGACGATCTTTGGCCTTCCAATTTTAGGAGATCTGATTCATCATCCGATTTGGATGACGTCTTACAGATATTCTTTAGACTATACACTTTCAACCTTGATGGCAAGCATTATTTGATCATCGGGGGGTGAAAAGGCATTTTCCATACAATCAAATATAGTTGCATATTCCGGCGATCGATGCTTTTGGATGCATAAGCATGCTTCAGTGTGGGACTTTATTGTCTCACTGTAATAATAAATAGGGATGCATAAATATCCTCGATGTCAGACTCCACCATTTTATGCGATATTGGATATAAATATGCTGAATGTCAGACTTGGCATAATAATAATAAGAAAGCAAATATATTCTCAACGTCAGACTCTGCCATCCCATGCGATGTTGGATATAAATATGTTGAATGTCAGACTTTGTCATCTTTGTATAATAACGAGGATGCATAAATATCCATGGCATAAATATGCGTGTACAAATATCCTCAATGTCAGACTTTATTGTCTTATGCAATCTCGGATATGAATATTTTTTGGTCGATCCTGTGCACCAAGTGCGACTTACAGACCCCTCTAAATGTCATCCTCTTTGAAACTGGCCGATAGAGGGAAATAATCTTTGCAGAAAATATGTATCTGCGGTAATTGATGATGATGGTCCTTGCGACATGGTCTTTATGACATGGTCCTTGTGACATGGTCTTTGTGACATGGTCCTCGTGACATGGTCCTTGTGACATGTAAATATGATAATGACGTGGATGATCATGAAATGGCATGTGCAGCAGTTGCAGAAAACATTAGCTTTGGTCTTTATTTTGTCATGTCGACTCCTTTGTATGTACCTGTGCTCAAGGCAAATGATTAGTACACACAGGGTCGCTCTTACTAACGACCACAGTCAAATTTGAGAAACTTAAAAGATGATTTTTAAGAAGCAAATCAAAACAACTTTCATTTCAAACGTGAATGAAATGGTTGTACCCATTTCAGGGGACAATCACAAATACCATTCTCGAACATCGTCTGTTTGTGGTGATTTCTGATTTGCTGGGGATTGGTGGAGGATGTCATCGATCTCTCATTTTGAGACTGGCCATAGCGTTTTGATCTGCTTGGGGACTCGAGGATGCTGTCGATCTCTCTTTATCTAGTAGTTCCTGCAACTACAAGAAAATTTTTCCGTTCCATGGACTTTTGCCTCTTTCGGCTCCTTCCCACTGTTTTGGCTTTTCTTGCCAATTTTGGGGAATCTGGTCTTGTTGTATTGCTTTGAACACATTGGATGGCAAGGGACTTTTGCTGATATCTAACATACTTTTTAGAACAACATGCATCCACAGAAAAATTGTTAGTTTTTGGCGAAACTGATCTGTGTTGACCTCCTTCGATCCTCTGCTCCTTGCTTTGTCTTTCTGGATGCTTTCTACTCTCGGGTATTCTTCATCCTTGAATCTCCGGGTCACAGTAGACATAAGACAAAATCAAACTATAAAGGAGTAAAACTAATCTTTTTGTAAAGATTTTTCAAACAATTTTTTTTTAAAACAAAGATTTGAAAAAGGATAATTTTGGAAAGGTCTCTGCCCATCATGTCATGCACTAGCTCAATGAACATCCTTTGTTCGAGGCTTTTACATCTCTAATACACTGCTGGCAGACTCTGGAGATCCTCTGACATCCTAGTTGTAGGGTTTGAGAATGACCTTTTGAGAAATCTGTCATAGCTGGGGGTTAACCCACCTTGGTCTTGTTATGACTGGGGATTTTCTAAAGTAGACTATGATCTCCTGATGCTGGGGGAATTCTTCGAAGTTTGTTTATAAACTCTTGAATGAAGTTTGGTGGAAATTTTGAGGAGGCCTTAAAATTTCTGCCCCAGTTAAACGTTTCACGATGAATCTTTTTCCATTAATAAGAGATTTGACACTCTGTGGGAATTATGAGATTCTTTCCCAAGATCCATCTTAGTCGCTCTTTACCATATTCTGCATTCTGACTTGTTGGAGATGATCTTCGCCTTCTGAATTTTCAATATTCCTTTCTCGAAAATTCTGCCCTAGTTTCCATTTCCTGGGTAATATGACTGAGCCATTGTGGCACCTATGTATCCCGTTGAAGCAGGAATCAGGTCAAATGCAGTTTCCACACTTGTAGTGGGAGAATGTTGGAAATAAATAAAGGAGTGACCGAAGCCGACAAAGGCCGCCTATATATCTCATTCTTGAGAATTTTAGGTCGAACGTAGTTTAAGATAAAAAGAGGAAAGGTAGATTTTTCTAAGAGGTTGACCAAAGCCGACATAGGCCGCCTACGTATATCATTCTTGAGAATTCAGGTCAGACATAGTTCGTACATAGAGGATAGGGAAATTTTAAGCTTTTACTAAGTGCAAAATGATTACAATTAGAAAATGCGATTACAGGGAAAGAAATAGAAGGAAAAGAAACCGTCTTCAGGCGTAGTATCTCTTCGCAGCATTAGAGTTGCTATAGTTTTGGGCCATACTTGATCATCCATCTCAAAAAAAATCAAAGCTCTTCCAGATAGCACTTTTTGGATGATATACAGTCCTTGCCCATTTGGTGCGAATTTTTCTTTGTCTCGTGGGAGGGAAGGATTAACTGTCCATTCCCTGGATTGAATTTTGTATTGACCAATAAATTTTGGGAGATGATGTTTGCTCTCATTCTCGTCCTATCATTGTAGGACCAGTCAAAGATGTCGATGTATGGCTTGAGCATCCTGATAAGTTCTTTCTTTTTCACTTTTGACAAATGAACACTGACACCAATTTCTTCAACTTGACCGTTGCCTCCCAGATTGACCACCTCAAACTCTTTTAGGTGGGGCCTTTTATGGTCTTCAAAGTTCTTAGACTTCTTGGTTGTTAATTCCAGGACCATGATTTCTTCACCACATTCTTTGCTTCCAATACCATTTATCTAGATTTGTTCATTCAGCTTTTGACATGACATAACATTGGCAGGTTTTAAGCTACTATTACTGAAATCATAAATAGAGCAAGTTAGATAATGACGAGAAAGCATATATCAAAGTTTTCGCAATGCGGGAGGCTTTTCATTGAAATCCAAAATATTTATAAAATATGGCCACGACTCACACGAGTGCGAATCTATGCCTTTTGGAAAATGGAAAACACAGTATGAGGAAATTAAAACATAAAGGGTGGGTCAGGGGCCTCATCCGAACCATCACTGATTTTTTATAAGATAGAGTCTTTGTCTACCCAGACAAGTGGAGAGTCATAAGAGGAGTTGCGGCCCATTTCTACAACTTTTCGCCAGGCCTGGCCTCCATGATCATGGTTGCTTTGGGGACTTCTTTTGTTATAGCACCATATTCCTCGAACAGATCTCCTATTCCATCATATAACCCATCGATTGGGAGACCAATACGCACTGAGAATGACTGATATAGTTGAGGTAGCGGCCTTGGCAATCCCAACTTCTTATCCACCTTGTCTTCTTGGACCACATACCCCAACTCGTGCTTGGTCAGCTGTCCAGGAATATTTATTGGCTCAGTCATGCCATCAAAATATTTGCCTAATCCAAAACCTGGTTCAAATCCACTCCTTAACATCGTGGTTGCGAGCATCTTATAGATAGGCGGCATTGGAACTTGAGGAGCAAGATCCTCTCCATTGGCATTGATGATCTCTTTGGTGTAGAAGTCCCTTCCCCTCGGTAATTCTTCGATCACGGGGACACAACCATTAGGGCGGCTCAGGTGACTCCTTTCACCATGAATCACCACCTCATGCTCCTCCCAAATAAACTTTACAATTTGATGCAAAGTTTACGACATGGCTCTAGATATGTGGATCCATAGTCTCCCTAAAAGTAAATTGTAGCTGGCAGTAATATCCATGACATGGTATTCTGCTTGGAACTCGGCGGGTCCTATCTGGATGTGTAAACTAACCTCTCTGATAGTGTCCCTTTTACCCCTATCAAAGGCTCTCATGTTGATCCTGCTCTGGTGAACCTTTCTCAGATCATAGTCTAGCTGAGTGAGTATGGATAATGAGCAAATATTCAGACCCAAACCATCGTCAATCAAAACTCCATTTATAATATTCTCTTGACATTTGATAGTGACGTGTAAGGACTTGTTGTGCATTAACCATCCAAAGGGTAGTTCAGCAATACTTAAAGTAGTTATAGCTTTTTACGGCATTTCCTACTTTTTAGGGCTAACCGGCACTATTGACTTGCTCATAACCCATTCTTCATCAACCTCTATCATGTTAACAGTGGCTCCCATATGATTCAGGAGCGGGTTGTTATTAACATTTTGCGGTGCTGTTTGTAGTGTGACCACTCTTTGATCAATCAAATCCTGAATTTTTGCCTCAGGTTAATGAAATTTTCGGTATTATGTCTGACTCCTCCGGAATGATAAGCACAATGTCGGTCAGCCCTAAAGAAATGAGAGTCAGGATTGCCTGGTTTAGGTTGTATGGGCTGAATAAATCCAGCAGCCTTTAATCTCTCATATAACTGAGTTCTGGTTTCAGCCAACTAGGTAAAATTTCGAGGAGCTTTCTTTTACAAATTTGGAAGAGGGAGATTAGCATTGGCGAGAGGGGAACCTGGCAATTATTCTGGTTCTCGAGAGCCTTTTGATACACTTGGAAGTTTTGGGGAGGATCTTGGCAAGTGGGCTGCACATTTAGCTGTGGAGCTTGGTAAATAGGCTGTGTGTAAAAAACTGGTTGAGGATCTTGTAGAGCCGGGGGAGGGGTTGTTGGAACAAGTGATTTTTTATAGTTGGCTCCAAAGGGTTTTCACAATTTTGGGCTAGGACTGGAGGATACTGAAGATACCTCTTCCCTCTTTTTTTTGGGAAGTCCTAGCGATCCTGAGGACGCCGAGGCTTTGGTAATCTTGTCGCTACGAAGACCTTCTTCTACGATTTCACCAATCTTAACTAGGTCAGTGAATTTCGCTTTGACTGTTGATATCATTTTGTCATAAAACTCTGACTCTTGAGAGCGCATAAACACCGCACTTATCTCCTCTCTGGTCAAGGGAGGCCGAACTCTTGTCGCCTTCTTTCTCCACTGATAGGCGTAGTCTCAAAAGTCCTCATTTAATTTTTTCCTGATGCGACTCAGAGAGTATCGATCTGGCACAACTTCTACATTATATGCGAACCTCTGAGCAAAGTCTCTGGCCAGGTCACTCCATCTAGACAACTTCTTCAGTTCCTGAGCAGTGAACCATTCTAAAGCCTCTTCGCTCAGACTTTGGCTGAACAACCTCATCAACAAGGCATTATTCTTCCTTGCATCGACTATTTGGTTGCAATAGATTCTCAGATGAGCCTCAGGGTTCCCAACACCATTAAAGGTCTCGAATTTGGGGGGTTTGAATCCATCCGGTAGATCCAACTCCGAATGAATGCAAAGATCATCATAATCATATCCCTTCTCATAAGATGAACCTCGAGATTCACTGATCCTAGCTATTTCCTCTTTCATCTTTTCCATGTCATGATCACGCTTCTTCTCCACGAACCTCAACTATTTCTCCTTTTCCTCATAGTGGTCCAGCTCGGGACTTTCTGAGAGGGCGGTATATGGTTCTACCATAGCATAAAAAGCAGGAGGTAATATTTTCTGGACTGTTAGAGAATGGACATGTGGAATGGCATTTGGGTATATGGGGGTATAGTTCTGTGAATTGATGATGTTGGGACAAATATTCTGGTAGTTGTAGGTGTTTAGTGGCGTATTTTGATAATTCAGAGGGAAGTTTTGCGAATTGTAGTCATTTGGGTTGTTGCTTTGGTTAGTGTGCTGGATAGAAAGTGTATGAATTTGATACGAGGATTCTATATGGGGAGGGTTATTGGAGAGAGGTTCGTTGGAAGGTCTAGGTGCGGAGGCAGGAGGGATATCCCTTGGTCGGTTTTTGGTTAGCTAGGAATTAAGCGGAGAGATTTGGAGAGGGGTTTGGGAGTTACCCAGAGTTAGGGTATTAGAGGCAATAGCCAGGCTTGCCATATCTTTGGCTTTCTTCACCTCTTCTTGCATCTTCTCTAGCTTCCTTTCCAGCTTGGCAATCATTTCACCCTGTTCAGCAATAACATTGTCTCTCACAGCCAAAGTGTTCTCTTCTTCACTATCAGTCATTTTTCCCTTTGAAAAGCGAGGGCTAGAGGAGGAATCTATTTGTACCTTTGAATGGGTGAAGTAGGGATGTTCGGCCAGTTTTGTCAACACAGATCATTTTCTATTAACTGATGAGGTAAAAACAACTCAAAGACCGATATGTTAGATTCTGTTAGCGATGAACAATACAAGATATCTGACTAGGAAGAAACATATAAAGTTTCTTTTCATTAAGGCAAATTGATTCACGGGTATTTATTGGCTCGAGGGTTTGACGAACAGGAATTTGTCCATCGATTTTGGATAAGTAGATTCTATCAGGAAAGTTGACTTGTCGAGTCTAGCACTTGATGTGTCTTCTAAATTCTTTGACATCTCTGTCAAAATGGAGAAGTGAAAATGTTTAAAGACAGGGGATGGGTCCTGTAGTTTGGATAGAGTAAGTTCATTTTCTGAAGAGGTAGAAACAAGACTTAAAAGGGATTTTAATAAGTCTTTGGATTTTTTCTAGGAAACTTGAAGAACTCCAAGAACAATTTTGGTCGGACTTTACACGGTGGGCTTTTATCCTGCCTATGGGTTCTAAAATATTCAAATAGGAGTGGATCAATTCACCTTTGATTTGAGCAACGCACATAAGCACGTAAGACAGTTTATATCACATAACAGTTCATATCATGTCCTATATGAATATGTGACCTTTTTTACCAAAGGTAGGCCTAATGAATTCAAGGATATGCATGTCATTTGTAAACGTTTCATTACCCCAAAATATTATATACAAACCGTTTAAATGAAATAGGGATACAAAATAAGGGAAAAAGGAATGTACATCAAAAATCAGTCCCACGCAGGGGTACAATCCTAAATTAGGCCGTCATGGCTGGTCCTTCATTCTTGAACTTCTTGTACTTCTTGGAATTTCGAATTCCTTTCGGATGGCAATCTTCCCTTGATAATGAAGAAAAATCTAAAAATTCTCAACCCCGAGGAACAATGGTTCGTTCAACTCAACATCACATCCTTCAATTAAACACATAAGGGATGATTGTTCTTTTGGGCCGTGGGCCTTTTCGAACACAAGGTGGTCTTACTAATGGACTTAACATCCCTAGGATATTAAGACATCTTAGGTCAATGCCTATTTCAGGATTTTATTTTGCTCTAACCTGGGTTTACTAGAATAGGTTTTGAAACTGATCGGGAACCCGGACGGACAACCACGGGCTAAAACAACAAGTGACCGTTAACCGACCGTGGGTCAACTACTTCACTCATCTGTTTTGAAAATTATGTTTTTGTTAAGAAAGACTGCAAATACTTGCATAATCTCCTTTTTACCCTTAATGCAATATAATGCTTTGCCAAGAGATGCAGAAGATGCCATGAACAATTTATATTTTGCGTAAAAATAAACAAGTAAGAAAAGCAATAAAGTTACTAATTATTACAATCCAAATAGTTAGTCAAATAAGTTAGTTGCAAATAATGAGGTTAGAACCTAGTTGAATCATCCCCAGCAGAGTCATCATTTCTGGTTAGAACCTAGTTGAATCATCCCCAACAGAGTCACCATTTCTATTTTCGGGAAAATGGTTTATGTTTCAACTATTTGAAAATTCATTTCAAAAACTAAGTTAAAGTTTCAAAGCATTTTTCAAATAAAGAAGAGTCACCACTTAGTTTTATGAAAGGAAAACCAAGAAAAACTTATAAGATTTTTAAAGTTAAAACAGACATAACTTTAAAAATTCGAAGATATTTTTGATTAGAGGTTCTTATTAATATCCCAAGAAGGTTTAAAGAACTTGAGATATCCGCTAACTTGTGGTTATTCGGACTTGTTTGAAAATAACTTATTTGACTAACTTTGAAAAATCCTTTTACATAAAAAAATGTGAACTAAACAAAATAATTTAAAATACAAGTTTGAAACTTTAGTGATGATTTTGAAAAGAAGTGGTGAATGTAATTTTAAAGGAAAACATACTTAGCCAAATTTTAAAAGAAAAGCTTTACAGTAACTGGAGAGAAAAGTTTCTGAAGAAAAAATTGAAAACACAAAAGGTACTCACTTAGGAAAAATCAAACAGAGTTGTTGCCAGTCCAAGTTAGTTACAAATAACTCTATTCTAACAAAATATAAATAGTCTGGAAAAAAAAAACAAGGGAAATAATTATGCTTTGAGCTTTATAATTGGACTCCGGCCCATTTGACACCTGTCCAAAAAATCTAATTTGGGCTTTGAGCCCAATTGCTGCCCTGCTTGGACTTTGTCCAATTTTAAATCTTTTGCCCATTTTAGGCCGCCACCCTTATTGTTGGTGCTACTATTTTCATGGGCTTTAGCCCATTTGCTCGCTTCTGCACATCTACTGTTGGAGGAAAAAAGAGAAGTCAGTCCGCTTTGGATTTGACGAGAGGTTGACTCGAAGAGGTTGGACCTTCTCTGACCCGATGAATATGTGAGGGGAAGTGAGTCCAAGCGGACTCGGCAATGATGTCACATACAAAGAATAAATAGAGAAGATTAGTATGTGAAGAGATCAAATTGAGAATACAAAGACTATATTATTCTAATTACGAAAATAAGACTTGAAACAAACAACACTTAATCAAAATATTTCTCAATTACAATGCAAGTATTGGTATTATCCAAAGCATATATGGTGCACGTAATTAGAAAAGAAGTGAAGGAATTGACAGAGACCAGAGAAAATATCACCAAACATATTCCTGGTCAAACAATGTATCTTTAAGCAATTCTAATAACGCATTTAATCGATTTTCACCCAATGACAAGTTGAAAAAATAAGGAATGAGCTGATTTTGAGCACTTTAAACATGAAGGGGCAGTATATATTTTAAGAGTAGGCGGGGAAGATAGCACACACACATAAAAAATGATAGTAAGTATTTCTTAAAACAAAAGATCAAAACGTACTGAATTTGGGCACTCGTTCGAAGAGAAAAGTTTCAGCTACTTGTATTTTCACAAATGATTCTTTGGAATGCAAGGGGACTCAAGTCTTTGACCTTAAACATATACACATAGTAAACGAGGAAACGAGTTTTATCTTTTGATTATTTACACGACCTGTCATTTGAAGAACTAGGACCTCACAATCAGATTACTAGAGACGGTAAGAGGTAATCATGCTTGGGTTAAAGAAAGTGATTCACCCTCCAAAGGACATCACAAAGGAGAAAATTAATCTCAAAATCAGCCACCTATATGAAACAAAGTCCAATTTTTTTTGGATAAAAATAGTTTCCTACTTGCAACCAAGGTTCTTAGAAGACTAAAAGAAGGGAGACAAGCATTCATCAATTTTTAACAATAATTCAATAATATCATGGAGAGGCTATGAAGAAACTTGACGTGAAGTCATTATCCGCGTCACATAAACTGGATTTAGAGGAAGTTCTAACAAACAAAGGACTCATTTTGCTTCTACTACACTTATATCCTGGAGGAAGCAACATAAAAATATAAGAAGAGACTATTATGACCTTTGAGACCTTATGAGAAGAACTCCGTAGATGTTTTCTTTAGCATATTCTAGCATGTTTAAAACCCACTTTTGAAGAAAGAAAACTTTATGAGTTTTAAAATTAAATATTTATCACAAAAAATAGATAGGAAGTCATATACACATTCAGAACTTTAAGCAAAAGAAACTTAGAGGTATTGAAAATATTCATCCAAGAATTTTCAGAAAACAAAAGCAATCCATGACAAATTTGTGACTCTTTCGAGCAAACAGAACCTAGAAATTGTGATGGAGCTTTTGGTTCCCTTCTATTGTCTGGTTCTTCGAAAAAAGCTAAGGAGCAGTCCCAAAGACCATCTAGGCTTTCAATGAATCTTGTTTGACATGGGAGGTCAAGAAGATTTTTTATGAAAAGCTTCTCACACACAAAAAAAATACAATAATGCACACATAAATACACTAAGGAAAGATCATGAAACAGTAAAGAATAAACCAAAAATTCTATCAGTCTCCAAAGCTTGAAAATGACCAATAAAAATAAATTTTGAATTTCATCTTCAGTTTTTAATACGGCAAACGAATTCTTTCAAACAAGACCAACCTAAAACCAACAATATTCTATTAATTCTAACAAAAATAAATGAAAGAAAACAGAGGGTTGGAATGAGATGTTACCTGTTGGTGGGCAGCGAATTGAGTTTTATGAGCTTTGTCGGAAAGTCCTTACCACCGCTGAAATTTAGACAAGTTTCAACAGAATTAACAAAGGATTTGTGTATTATATCTCTGCAATCTATGGTTTCTATGAACTAGAGAACGACTCTCCAAAAAGTTTAAGAAATTTTTCCAAAGAGCAGCCCCTATTCCTTCATCGTAGAGGGGTTTTTATAGGAATTTTAGGGTAGAAAATGGGGTGAAATGAAGGGTGTTTCGGGTAGAAAACTTCACAGATTTTTGAATTCAAGCTTGCTCTAGCAAGATTGAGCCACGTATGTACTATAGTAGTACAAATTATTGTTGATTTCACCATAATTTGGGGATAAGGACGTCGAGAGAAGCCAACTGGGTGATTTCTAGAAGCTTTGAGATCCTGAACAACACATCAACAGACGGATTGTCTACTATTTGGGAACTGGGGCATTGTTTGGAGCAGATTTTGGTGGTCGTTTGAGCTGGGTTTGACAGAGAGTTGTACTGGGTGGTGTTGTTGTCGTCTGTTTGACGAAGAGAAAGAGAGGGGGTATGAGGTTTGTTTTGTGAGGGAAAAGAGAAAGAGGAATATTAAGGGTGAGTTTGGTGTGGGCTGGCCGGGTTAGGCGAAAACGTTGGGCTGAGCGGGTTGGAAATTGTTTTGATCCAAAATGTAGGCTGAAACAAAGGTTGATGAGGGTGGTTTATAATTTGGCCACATTTTTGCGAAATGTGGCCACCTTAAGTTAAAGAAATAGCCAAATTGAGAGTAAATCGATGAAATTCGGCTAGATTTTAAATGATTTAAAGAAATTAGGTTAGAATAGGAATAAAGATGAATTAATTATAATTAACCATTTGAGCTTTGATAACGCCCAAACTACACCTCAATTTAAGAAGCGTAAGCAGTCGTCGGCAAATATAGAACTCAACTAAGGTTGGGGTCGATCCCACAGGGAATAAGGTGCGAATTAAGTCGTTAGTGAAGTAGATGACTAGTAATCAATATTTTCCGGTAAATAGGGGGGGTTATGCATGATCAAAACGTGAACAAAAGCAAATAATAACGTACGAGTGAAATCAATATGAGAGAACTAGGGAAGTGTTCACCATGGCGTTGTAACAATGTCGATTCAAGCTTAACCGGGTTCTTTCTTATATGCATGTCACGATGTGATTGAATTAATGGTATCATCTAGACGTTTCTCAACCAAATAGACGAATTTCCTTTTCAATTCTCTCGAACTTGAAAAGGCGAGCTTTTTATATTTCAATCCTAAACATCAAGTAGATTAATCTAGTTACAGCATTAATCATAAGATGAGAGTTGGTAGTCTCGAATCCTCGTTATTAACCAAATTTCCCGGTTTTAATTTCTTTACTCAAGAAAATTAAACCTAGGCATGTTCTAATGTTTGCAACCACTAGAAAACGTAAAGAATGAATGATTAACAACGTGACAATCACAAATATTGAACCCGACGCTACCCGAAATCTATATCGCTATGTTTGCCATGGCTCCCACAACCCTAGTTGTGGGAAGTTAGTTAATCATGATTTTATGGAAAGAGAAGAAGATCATATTCATAATAAAGAAAAGAGATTCTTACAATATAATGAAAACAAGCCTCAATTATCCAAGAACAAGAAACCAAGATCCCAAGAACAAATCAAGAACACGATTTCAAGAAGAAGAAAACATGTTTCTTGCTTTCGAATTCTCGCTCAAAAGTAGACTAAAAATCTCCCAAAACTATTGGGTGAATAATGAATAAAATAAACCTAACATAGGGTATTTATAGGAGTCCAGGAAATAAACCCAAAAACATTCGGAATCCGCGTCGCGCACTGCTTTAACTTGACGATTTGGGCGACGGACTGTCACCACCTTGACGGACCGTCATGGTGGCCGTCACCACTAGGCAGTGGTGCTGCCTCAGGGTGATGGTTTGGGCTTGATGGACCGTCACCAGCTTGACGGACCGTCACTCAGGCCGTCACTCTTATCCAGAACGTCATTTTGCTCGTATTCCCTTCCGTTTCCATGTTTGTCTCCCTTTCCTGAAAACATAACATAAAACATCAAAAACGACGACGGTTGCTTGAAAACTTACGATTGTTCTTAGTTTAGAGACGTCGAAAGTGCCGTAGAATGGCGGCACATCAACACCCTCAACTTAAAACGTTTGCTTGTCCTCAAGCAATATGACACAAAAACAATAATACGACTCAACTAAGAAAACAAACTCGTGTCTCTAGCAACTCATGGTCATTCAATTTTAAATCAGGCTCCCCAGTAGCACACAAATGTATGAAACGTTAACTTGCAAGGATCCAAGCATGTCATTCCGATATGATAGAATATTATGCATACACACGCACAGCTATCCTAACAGTCAATATACAATACAGAAATCTTGGTGCCCTCACCACAAAGAAGTCCCACACACAAGATTTAGGACTAAGTAAGGCGCTCACACTCACAAACGAGTTCAAACAATGCACATGCAATGCCATAAGCTTGCCCTTACTATTCTATCTCAGTTTTTCGGAAAGCCGCTCCGGATCACTACAGGACTTGTTTTAGCTTGTAATGAGGCTTCGGGTGTAGGTAGGATACGTTTGGGGAATAGTGACTAAACCCTCCTTGGAATCACCGACCTACTATTTCCACATAACTTTACTTTGTCCATCCTTTATTCACCTCTTTATTCCCTTCTTTCTGGCTACAGGTGCGGCCTCTTTATTTTGATACTTCTTTTTATTTTTTTTTCGTTCTTTATCTTTCTTTTCCTTTTTTCTTTCGTTTCTTTTTCATCGTTTCTAAGACACACACCCAGAATTTTCATTCTATCCACAACCAATCTTATCCATCCTATTTTTCTTCTCATTTACCTCTATAGTAGGCACCCTCAACTTATGCTGATTGCCTGAGTTAAGGTGCACGATGTCCAAGGAGGACCAGGGCCAAAGCAGGGATTCAAAGTTAAACAGGAACGGTGATGGGTTATTGAAAGAACATGGTCAATTATGGCTCAAACAGGGATCAAAGGGATTATTTACATTTGGACGGTCTTATAGTTTAAGTGGACTGCACACAAAAAGGGCCTGTGATCCTCTCCTAAGAAACCAACTTTCAAACTTAACAAAATAGACCGGGCAAGTTCTAGAGTGCATGCACAGAGTAGAATTTCTTATAATCAATCAGCTCACACACATTTGGCACCAAGAAACCATACCACTACCACTATCAAAACAACAGCTCGGCTTAAGCATACTTATTCCAATCATAACCACACAATGACATTCAAGGATCCAGACAGTCAATCATTTCAAACATAAGTACAAAATCAACTTTTTTTAGAGGGGGCTCCTTTTAGTCCATTTTTCAAAAAAACGCCATGCCTTGCTATAGACACTAAAAAAAAACTAAACTTTAAACGACAACCTAAACGTGCCGGTGTCACGACCCAATTTCTCGGTCATGATGACACCTACAACCCCCGGTAGGTGAACCAATTCCCGTAGCCCAGAACAGTTAGTAATGGGCTACTATCTAGCAAAGAAGGGAACAAGACGAATAAAATAGATAACAGGGATATAAATATATACATATGCGGAAACTAAACCAAACCCAAGACCTGG